>VZUA01033439.1:0-10835 GCA_013401035.1 Horornis vulcanius | reverse complement strand
ATTTCCACACCTCTTACAGTAGTGAAGAGTTGAGGCTGTTTGGCCCCTGCATAGAGCAGCACTGTCCCTACTCCGGACAGGTACCTGATCTGCAATACAGGTGCAAGATGGGAGGCTGCATTTTGTTTGGAAAGAGCTCCTGGAG
Organism: Horornis vulcanius; assembly: GCA_013401035.1. Classification (NCBI taxonomy): domain Eukaryota; kingdom Metazoa; phylum Chordata; class Aves; order Passeriformes; family Scotocercidae; genus Horornis; species Horornis vulcanius. The sequence goes on along the minus strand of VZUA01033439.1, from coordinate 10,690 downwards.
AGGACTGTACAAAATGTTCAGATCAAAACTTCCAGCAATGAAAATCCACCCAGGTTTGGGTGTCATTACTGGCCTTGATGAAGTTTGCCAGGAGGATCTGCATGCCGCTAGGCTGCTGAACGGCTACATTTCAAGAGAAACTGCTCTGATTTATAGCTTGGTGTCAGTAGCACATTACAGTCCAGCAGCCGTGGACTGGCAGGAGAATGGGCAAGATGGTTTGGTATTGGTATGTCTTACATGTGAGATCTTCAAGTCAACAGCAAAACATTTTAATGATCTGTCCTCTCGTTAATCTCAGATGTGAAAAACCGCAACTGTCTGGGAACCAGGTGACACCTGTCTAGACAAAACAATAAATTTTCTGGCTAATCTATTTTACTGTGTACCACACCACATACAGACACAACACTAGGATACTCATACACTGTGCTGAACAGGATAGCTGTCTCTTTTTGCTAACAATATGCACTTCTGCCCTACAGGACAGAAGAGCATTTGACTTGGCTTGCATGAGATAAATCCTGTCAATGAGAGGGACACTCTGCCTATTTGGAAACATACCCTGATTCAGCAAGGCTTGCACAAATATTTTTCTTGGACAGCTACCATGCAGTCAAGTAGCTGCTACTACATATTTGCCCTTTTATGCCAATCCAGACAATGAAGTTTTTAAAAATAACTTGGGATAAAATGTTAGTTTAAATTCTTACACATAAGATAAAAGTATCACTGTCTACAATAAAAAATCTGCACAGTTCATTCTTTTGGAACTCTCAGGTCCTCTTTCCCTTCACTGGCAATTCTAACTTTACTCAGAGGTCAGTGGGGCTGATCATTGCTCACTGCTTCTGCCAACACTAAAATGAAGGGGCTTCCAATAAACTTCACAACAAGGATGCAAAAAATCATACACAGGGCACAATTATGTGCACATGAAGCTACAGATGCCAACATACAAACACATTTAAAGAAAAAGAAAACAAAACATATTACATAAATTCATATGGGAGAGGCCTTTGGATTTGCATTACATTTAATGGCTTCAATGCTTTACAGTGCTGTTTTCTAGAGCATTTTGGAGAAACAAAGAGCAAAAAGCCCTATTTTATGGATGCAGGTATGATCTGAACCAGTGCTTTTCCCAAAACCATCTGCTGGCAACAGTTAGAACCATGATACCATATACCTGTCCTTCCGATACCTGGTTTACTGCTCCTATTCTAAGATTCCTAGGTTGTAAAATCTTGGGCTCAGATCACAGGTGTCTCCTACCTGAATGATAATTGGTTGGCCTGACCTTGGCATTGGCTTGTAACTGGATGAAAAAACGTTAACTTTCTGTTTTCTTGTACTGTATTTTAGTTTCTCTTGGATAATGCTTATAACACCTTCTGAACCAAAACCTGAGCATCCTTCGATGGGCAATTGCCCTGTGTGCACCTGCTGGGCTAAAAGAATCAGAACAAACTCCTGGTGCAACTCAAAGTATTGCTACCCACTAACTGTGTAAATGACTTTTGAACGTTTCTGGATGATAGAGATCCAACAGTATTAAACAATGAAGGGAAATAACTGAAAGGCATAAGGAAAAATAAAGATGGTACAGAGTGAGAAGCCAAGCTTATCTGCAGAGGAAGCTTCTAGAGATTGAAATCCCTATAGCTGCACATGGTGCCTACACTTCAGCTGGGAACTAATCCTGTGATCCCACTGTGGCAGTAGGGACTGCACACAGACATTTTCCACGTTAAAATCATGAACACCTGCATTTGGAGCCCTTGTCACTGAGCAAGCTATAGGGAAATGTGTGCTGACAGGTGAATGCACAGTCCACTGGATTCTGAAGTCCATCTGTGTCCCTAAGGCAACCCCTGCACTGAACTGATTTGGTAACACACACATCACAGGATCATGTAATATTTTTCCTGCAGATTTGTCAATGTCATAACTTGAAAAACCAGCACAGTATCAGCAGTAGTACTTCTTAGCAAGAGCTCTTTCCATCTAGTCACTAGCAGCCCTCAGTCCCCAGCTTTAAATGATTGCAGCCAAACGCAGTTCTTTCAGTTCCAAATCCTGGAACCATTGACCTAAGCAGCTGGCTGCCTTGTGTCTCCTGGGGCTGTCTTTTTCCAAAGAAACCTGTGATTCATCTGCAGATGGCTCCCTGAATCAGCAGGCAGCTCCACCCACAGCCAAGAAAACTGGCAATCCCAGTGCATACTGCCCCAGCAAGGATGTGACCCCAGGGTTGGCATGGGCCTCTTTGAATTTTCAGAAACTTCTTGCTCAGAAAGAACATTAGTTTTAGGCTCAGTGCTTGGCTGGGCAGCAGGAAGGAGAAATACTTGTGGGACACTCTTCACCATGGTGAGATTTGTGTTGCAGAGACACTGTGATACTGCAGGATAACATCCACAAGGCACCCCAGGATGGGCGTGAATACTTTTGGGATGGCTTTTCTGTCTTGAGGAACACAATTTGTTCTAGCCAAGCAGCAGCTAGCCTGTTGATGCTGTTACCAAGTAACAGACATGACTGGATACAGCAGGGATCATCTGATCTGCTCCATTTCCTGGGAAAGAAAAAGTGGGGCAGTAGTAAGAGACTCATCCTTCACCCTCCATGCATTGTTAGTGCTGCTTGCTGGCCCTTGAAGTTGAACTTCCCAGTTCACTACCAGGAGAAATTGGCTTGCTCAGAACATGCTTGAAAATGCCAGCCTCACTGTTGACAGCAAAGTTTTTGTAATATCAACAATTACGCAAGGCAAAGATTTTATAACACCTATGCTGCTGTAAATATGGACAGTTTTGATCACATAACACTGTTTTTTGAGTTGCTGAGAATTCATGCTGGAGTTATATAAGCATGACCTGCATTTGGCCTCCCCTGGCAGTTTCCTACATGCAATTAGAGATCTTCTGGTGACAAATTTATGGTTGGATCCAAACAGTTAAGCAAATTCCAGATATAGAAATTTCTGGTAAGCTGAGACTCCAAATAACCTGATGCTGCCTCAGGCACATCTTCCAGATGTACAATTTTGGTGGCAGACAGACAAGGAGAATTTCTTCTCTTCCTCTTTCCTCTTTCCTCTTGCTTCAGAGATACTTTCATAAAGAAGAGCCTTCTGGTATCCCCTGCCTGGCTGAATTAATAGGTTACAGCAGGCTCTGGGGAAGTGCCCTTACTGCACTTCCTATGAGGTTTTTTTCTTTATTTAAATTAATGCATGTTTCCATAAGGCCAAAATGTGATCATTTGCCACCTACATTAGTACAAATTCATGCTGTGAGACTCCCAAGTCAAAATGACAGGATTGCACTGGAAATCCCCTCCCTCCTAACACACTTACAAGCCAGAGGGAAAAACAAGGAGACATAAAACACCTTGCTAGGTTCTATGGTTGTCACCTAAACCTGCAGAGCTGGGAAGAGGACTGCTGTAACTTGTGGCTCAGGCAAACCATCAGCCCTAGGACTTAATTGAAGGCCAGTCCAAGGTAGCCAGAGGGATAATGCCAGCCCCATGGGAGACACAGAAGACAGTAGGTGCTGGGGCCATTGAGATTATAGAATTGTCAAGGCTGAGTTTCACTTACTTTACCCTTAGTTTTACCTACATTCCTGAACAAGCAAAGGGGTGGCCTTAGAGCCATGGTGAGTTGCTCAGCAATGTTCAGTGAAGCATGCTTTTGTCTAGGAATAATTTTCCTAAGTCTGTCCAAACAAAGGCATCAAATGTACACCAACAGTATCATAATGAAAATTTTATGAGACCTACCACATCCAACTCATTATTTGAGGCTCATACAAAATGAGAGTCTGCCCGTTGGTGAGCAAGGAGAGACTCTCTGCTCCTATTGTGAATGGATTGAGATCAAGATAGTAATTAATCCCTATTGTGTATTTTGTATGAGCTTCTGAGAGCTGCCATGAAGTCAATAGGTGAGAATACTTAAGCAAGCTTGCCCTAAGGGTGTGTGCAGTTTATCCCTTTCTGAGCACAAAAGTTCAGAATTTGACAGAGACTTGCCTATAAACATCTGACTAGGAACCAAAAACTTCTTGCCAAACAGGACAGTTCTTTGAAACAGGCTCAGCCACGTTCTCCACCCTGCTTTGGGTAAAATACAGACAAAAAAAAATGTTATGTATCATTACAGCTGTTACATTTGGCTTAATCTGGGGTCTGATCCATCTTTCATTCAAGACAATTCCCACTGAAAATTCCCATTGATCTCTCTTGGGAGATGGCTACACTTCACAGCCAACTGTAGATGTGTTAAACAAAATCCAAACATTTCCGAAAGCAATAAGGAGTTCTGCACTGGCTGCTTTTCCGTGGTGTTGGCATCCCTGGGCTTCAAGATGGCAAATGTACCTGAACCTTTCTTTGAGAACTTATTTTACAAAAAAACAAGCTCTTAGAAAGCCCTTTCACGGGCTCCTTTTTCCAGCAATGAACAAATTTCTTCCAGAGGGATACTTTATAAATCAGTTAAACTGAAACTACTAAAACAGTATGTGAGAAACTGAGGCAGAGGGTGAAGATATCCATTCCTTTCTTTCATTCTAATATATATCACTTTAATGGCTGTTCCCCGACTTTCTTTGACAAAGCAGTGACAAATTTCTGCAGTTGTTGTCGGACATGAAGCATTAATGTAAAAAATTAATAGCACCACAGAGCTGGAAATGGTTGGAAATGGATCACACAGGTTTCATCATCACTAACAGTGGTCCTGGCTGGGTATCTTTGTGTTGTCTCTGTTTCAGTGTTAGTTGTACCAAGGAAACAGAAGAGCTGGAGGAATCAACTCTCACAGTGATTGCTCAAAATATTCACAGTCTTGACTAATGAAGACCTTATTCCCTGTCCTCCCTTCCAATCCTGAGAAAACAAGGCAATAACTCACATGACTCTTCAAGTCAGGCTGCTTTACTCTCCTCCCTCTCAATAAAACAGTAAATTGAGGACAAGGTAAGGCTAAACATCGCACTCAGTTGTGCTGAGGTTTGTGGAGGCTGAGACATAAGTAGTGAGTAGCTCTTGGCTGCCTAAAAAGCTACAGGTTGCATCTGAACCAAATGGAAACACAAAATTACAAACTCAAGGACGGAAAAAAAAAAAAAAAAAAAGCCCAAATAAAAATCACCTCCGGTCTTCTATCTAAGGAGAATTAAAAAATGTCAGGAAGAAGTAAGTTCCTCCCCCCGCAAAAAAATCCCAAGAGGAACTATAACTGCTGAATTCTACTGCTTGTGCTGCAGTGTGAGGAGGGGTCACACAAGAGTGAGCTAAACAGGCGTAAAGAGTAAAGGGCTGGGAAAATGACAAAAGGTTTGTGGAGTTCAGATGCCTTGTAGAAGGTATTTGGCTATTTTTAGGGGATCCTGGACTGCCAAAATATGATACACTCTCAAATCAAAGCCACAGAATATGCTGCCACAACAAAGACAACAGCACAGAGTATTTTTTTTTTGGGAGAAGAATGAAATCAGAAAATCTGTTGACTCCCTTGAAGGCAGGGAGGCCTTGCAGAGAGACCTTGAGAAATTAGAGGGCTAGGCAACCACCAACCATATGAAGTTCAACTAGGGACAGTGCTGCATTCTGCACATGGGAGGGGAAACCCTGGATGTACAGATGGAACAGGGAATGAGAGGCTGGAGAGCAGTGTTCCAGAAACAGACCTGGGAGGTCCTGGTTGAAGTTGAACATGAGCCAGCAGTGCCCTGGCAGTCAGGAGGGCCACCCATGTCCTGGGGTACCTCAGACACAGCATCAGCAGCCAGGCAAGGGAGGGGATTGTCCTGCTCTGATCTGCACTGGGGCAGCCTCACCTCAAGTGCTGGGAGCAGTTTTGGGTGCCACAACACAAAAAAGATATAAAACTATTAGAGAGTGTTCAGAGGAGGGCAACAAAGATGGTGAAGAGTCTGGAGGTGAAATTGTATGAGGAGTGGCTGAGGTCATTTGGCCTGTTCAGCCTGGAGACGAGGAGAGTGAGGGGAGACCTCACTGCAGTTAAAAATTCCCTATGAGGGGAACAGGAGGGGAAGGCATTGATCTCTTTGCTGGTGACCAGGGACAGGACCTGAGGCAGTGGCGTGTCAGGGAAGGTTTAGGTTTCACATTAGAAAAAAATTCTTTGTGCAGAGGGTGGTTGGGCACTGGAACAGGATCCCCAAGGAATTTGTCACAGTGACATTTGGACAATGCACTTGGGTATATGGTGTGACTCTAGGGGATGGTGCTGCGCAGGGCCACGAGTTGGACCCTATGATCCTTGTGAGTCCCTTCCAAATCAGCATTCTGTGAAAAGCAAAAGTCATGAGGAAAAGCTGGATGAAGGTTATTGAATAGCTCCTTCAGTTCAGTTCTCCTTGCACGCCATGTGAGGAAGATAAAATTGACTCTTAGCTAGCTGATATTGCTTCCAGAAGGGGAAAAGGTTTACAGCTTTTGTTTCATGCTTTGTTTCTGGACCACAGTTCTCTTTGCCAGCACATTTTGAGTGTCTTTGTGTGTGCTCTCAAACTTGTTGCAATATCTGCCAACTCAAGCAGTCTCAGGCCACACACATCATCTATGGACTTTTAGAAACATCAGCTGTTGCATTTCAGGGCAGGGAATTAGCTCATAAATATTTACGAGGCTGTCAGTTACAGGGACAGAGAACTATTAGCAAGACAGCTCTGATCAGAATAGGGGAGATGGAGTTCAGCATGCCTGACTAATCTAGTCTGGTAGTTGCCCAGCAAAATAATTTCTGAGCACAGGAAAAGCAGTTTTCCTTCCCCTGCCTCACAAAGTAGGACCATATATTGTAGCATGGCTGCAAAATCCAGTACTGCTCAAAACATGACCCTTTGAGCTATATTTTTAAATCCATAAGTAAATATACCTTTTTTTTTTTTTAGAGAGATTAAATAACTTCTCCCCATAATCTCACATGTTGTTGGAAAACAAGCCTGAATACATCAACTAGATCATGATCCAGAGTCCCAGTTCACATAGTCCTGGCCCCACTTAGGCCAGTGCCCATGAGAGAGAGGTAAATGTCACCCCAGTGTCCTGACTCACTGACCTGCTTCCTAATGAGAAGACACAGCCATGTCTAGGGTCTCCTGCAGAGAGACATTCTGCTCTCATCCTTCTCTTGGTAGCAAGGTCCAGGGATGTTAGCAAGGTCTTCCTGTGGATGAGGGCATGGTCCTAATCTCCTTTGGAGCTCTTGCAGCTGGATCACATCTGCAGGCACTAAATCAAACCTCTGAAGGCTATGCTGGCACTTGCCAAAACAGAAATTCACTGCCGCAAATGGGAGTCATCCTTGTCTGAAGGAACCAATAGGCACTCTTGTAGGACAGGCCCTTGGAAAATGTAATGTCTTCCTACAAATTTAAATAGATTTTTTAAGAGGTCGAGGATTTTTTAGTAGTAGTACAGTGTTGATAAATAGGAAATCGGTGGTTGGGTGTTTTTTGTTCAGTTTTCTTTCTTTTTTCTTTAAATAGACCATGGTAAAAGATCTGAAGGTGTAGCACAATGTTTTGAGCAACAGTACACATGAGGGGATAGAAAGGAAAAGACGAGCCGCAGTGGATAGGTGCGAGACTGTAGCATACAAGGAAAAGAGAGGGTTGATATGGATGATCAATTTTTCTCTGATCCAAATCACATGAGACAAAAACAGAACCCAAATGGTCGGGGAGCATGGGCTAGATTGACCTGCAGCAAGCTCAGCAACAGAGATTGAATGAAACTTGGAGCTTCCAGTTTGGTGAGAAGTCCCCAGCTTTGTGAGACAATGAAAAGCCTGAATTCTGTGTATAATGCACAGAGCTAAAGCATATTGCTCCATTTCCAGTTATTTCTCTTCTGCTTCTTGTTTTTGGCCCAGTATGTGGCATCGGTTTAGGTCTTGCTCTAACTGGCATATTTTAGGGCAATGCTCCAAGTATATCCCTGGAACACAGGAGGCTATCATGCTTTAGTAATGGTATTCACCACTTAAGCACTCTCACTGAGACCCTCCAAACCATGAGCTGCTTGCTTTTTCTTCCTCCCTTTCTCCCCTCCTCTACAGGTGGCTGGAATTGAGAGCTGAAGGCACAAAGGTAAAGGTCAGAGGCTGGGATGAGAACAATTTATTTGAAACAGCAATGAGATATGAAAATGAACCACAATGGTAACAATACTAATAACAGAGGGTGCAAGAAACAGGCAAATGATTCACAGCAAAATCGTTCAACAATACCCAACCATTCCCTGCACCAAAGTATGCCAACCTGGCAGGGACCCCTTCTCCTGGGAACAGACGCCCAAACCCTCTTCCTTGGCAGTGACGTGAAATGGTACAGAATAATCTCCAGGTCCTATCCATGCCTCCTCTTCACTACTGCAAAAAATGAACCCTGTGGAAATAGGATAAAAGCTCTATCCACATAGATTTAACTTTGAGATTAGGTCTTAAAGGCAAATTTTTTTGGAGAGAGCCTGCCTCTTATTTTGTATTTTTTCAGCACACAGCTTCATGTATCTGTGACCTCAGTGAAGTCTGGGAGCAACAGTCAACAAGCAATGGCATGAGAGCAGCAACCTCTTGGCATATTTCACCCAGTAGGCACTCAGTAAAGTAATTATATGTTTTAACCTATGGCTCACATGCTAGAAGTTTTTTGGTCTGTATTTCTGCACATTATTGGATCTGTGTTGAAAGATTCTGAAATTGCACTATTTTTGCTGGTTGGTTTGGCTCTCAACTCTCTTCATAGATAGATGAAAAGATGGAAAAAGAAGCAATTTTTTTAACTTTTCTGTGGCTCTTGCAAGGCACAGAAATTCAAGGTGTTGGACGCCGTTTAAGATGTACTGGGAACAAAAGGACCATGACAGTAGAGGTGGAAAATCATGAGTCCTTAATTTTTTCTGCCACATCCACTCTTGTGGTGGTGCATTTCGAAGTTAATTATTTGTATTTTTCATTTATGGTTTTGAGACTTGTTCTATGCACCCCAAATGGTCTGTCTTATGTACCTCATGTTTTGACCCTGTTGGTATGCCTCTCAACCCTCCTTTGTGTCAATCTCTGTACCCCCTACCGCCTAGCCCTGTCAATCCAGACTCGGCCTCTCCCTGCCTTCTGGAAGATTCCAGGGAGGGTGTTGAGTGATTGGCTGGAACTCGGGAAATCCCCTTTTCCCCTCCCAGGATTGGGCACTGGGTCCACAACCAATGGCAGAGCCCCGAGCCCCTCCCAGGCCCTTTCCTATTGGCCACGTGTTATCCCCACCCCTGGGATCCTCCCCTATTCCAACAGCCACGCACACCAGTGATCCTCGCTCTGTCTGGGCTGGATCTCTGGGAGTAAGCGCCCAGACCAGACGGAGTTTGCCTTTCCTTCTCTGCCATCGATCGTGCTCTTCCTAACCTTGGGGGAAAAGGATCCACTGTGCAGATGGTGGCACCGAGACCACTCTGCGGTGGCGGAGCTATCGGGGATAGTCCTGCACAGCTGCACACGTTGGGGAATTTTTGAAATGTCACATTTCCTACCTCCAACCTGTTGTGAGAGAATGACAACACACATTTGTGTCAGAAATGTGACCACATGAGACACGCTGATGTCCAGTCAGATGAGACAAGATGAGAGACAGGCCAGGTGTTTCCAGAGCCTTTCATGCAACAGGAATGGAGGCAGCCAAAATCTCAGGTTTTTGCCAAGTATTACAATAGCGTACCTGGTGGTGCCCATGCTGGCTATCCCTGAGGCTATTCTCAAAAAGCATGGCACTGGCTGTTCTGTTGTCCTACCAGATGCTGCAGAGGTGAACATCTGCAGGTCCAATTAATAACATAGCTGAAGTAATGGCATGCAGTTCCCTGTCTCCCATGGTATCAAACCCTCCAGCCTGGATGTGAATCTTGAGAGTTTCTGGCCTCTCCACTGAAATCTTGGATTTCAAATCTGTGTGCACACTCTGCATATTCTGATCTCATGGTAAATTACAGAGATTACTCCTGACTGTTCTATATGTGGTGAGGAGATGCTGAATAATGAAACAGACTCCAGCATGTTCGTCTCACCTCTCTTGATTTGCCTTATACTGTAAAATACAAATGGTGGGGGTCTGAGACCACAAATTTGAGAACAGATTTTGGAGATAAATTTAAAAGAGGAACAAATAATGGAGAACTGTTATGATAAAAAACCCCTGAAGCATTTTGCAAAAATTAATGCCACAGTATGAAAGGACTCACAAGACCACTACTTCTTCGCTGAGGAACAGAAGAAAAAAATACCACCAGTTTTATTGGGACTCAATCTTCTGAAGTAGAGATAGAGGCATGGTAGGATTTTTTCTGGATAGAAATCAGGTTTCTATCCAGGGCATACTTAATTTGCAGAATTCTTGCAGTTGTCAGAGAGATATAAAACCATATATGTGAAGGATAAAAGTACGTGTCCGAGAAAAAGCCACAGTGAATACAACAGATATTTTGCAAAAATAATAAGTATCTGTAAGCAAGTTATGCACTTTCTTCAAGACATAGAAAATAATTTCTCTGAGTGTTTTCTGACAGGTAAAGATATATATGTTATGGATTAACATGGTTTAGTTTTTAGTTGAAGAAAGATACGGAATATCGTCCTGTCACTACCCTACATTTTTTT
>VZUA01033434.1:0-14655 GCA_013401035.1 Horornis vulcanius | reverse complement strand
GCTGTGGTTTTGAGGCAGGAGGGGGTCCCCACAGATTTTTGCGAGGGAAGGCTTAGAGCAGTGGTTGGGTAGTGGCCCACGGCTCCATGTAAATCAGTATCAAAGTGGGCTGGAAAGGCTGTGACAACCCAAGCAAACAGCTGAGGAATGAGGCAGCTCAGTGTTAGTGAATCCAGATTTCTGTCTGCCATGGCCAGGAAGGATGGATTTGCAGTAGGACTGGGACCCTGTCCACTGTTAGGAGGAGAGGGAAGTAAAAATCATCCTGTGTACAATATAAATGTAAGTTGTTATTATTACTATTGCTATGTCAGCCGTAAACTGTTCCCACGAGAACAGAGATGCAGCAGCATTGAAAAAGAATGTCTTACTGTGAAATGGGCAACAGAAACACTGTGGCATTATCTGCTGGGCAGTGAATTTACCTTGGTGACAGATCATTATTCCCTCCTGCAAACGAACCGGATGAAGGGCAGGAACACAAGGATAACTCAGCAGCACTTGTATTTTACAGGCTTCTGAATTGAAAAAACAAACAAACAAAAAGTAGTCAGATAAAACTGTAAGGATGGAGAATGTCAGGAGAGATTGCTTGGGGCACAAAATGGGGAAGAAAGCAAATTTTCTTCCAGATCTATGCTGACGTGATACAGGGACTAAGACATGGATCTAACAGTAGGCATTAAAATGAGATGCCAGTAGTGAACCTAAAATCCTTCCAGTCCCTCTATAATCACTGGAGATACCAGGTCTTTTGGGAATCTCTCTCTGTTGAACCTCAGGGAGTTTTAAAACCAAGATGTTTCAAACATTATAATTGCTCTGGACCTGAGATTCTGCTTCTGGAGGAAGTCAGCCACCCCTCTCCTGATCATCTTGATGAACCAGAGCACACAGAGTTGAGACAGAGTTGCTCAAGAGCAAAGGTGGATCTAGCAGGGCATGTGGACTTGGCTGAATGATTTCTTCATCATTAGATGTAGGGAGTAGAAGAGTGGACAGTCTATCTACTGCCCACGTGTACTTTTTCCCTTTCTGTTTTTCTTTTGAATTCTCCAGAATGGGAGTTTCTTAGATAAATTATCATTTTTGATAAGTATTCGTGTGCTCTCTGGAAGAATGTGTCTAGGGATGGGCACACTGGCAGAGAGAATTTCCTCCTCAGCTCTTCCAGTGAAGTTTTGTTCTAAGCTGCCCAGATGAAGCCATTACTCAAAAGTAAAAATGTTCTGTTCCAGTTCTTGTTTTCATTCTTTCACGTGTCTGGGGACTAAACTTCTGTGAAAAAGAGCCCATTCTCACAGGATGCCTTGCCTAATTTTGCAGACAAGAGAGGTTCAGCTATTCCAATTACGATGAGATAAGAATCTGAAATGTTTGGGATCGCATCCATCCTGAGCTGAACTCTTAACTTTTCCAAAATCCATCCATCATTATTTTTCCCTTTTTTTCTGCATTTCAGTAATGCAAGCAAAGGCGAAACAGAGAATAAATTAATGTTTATGTATCATAAACCACAATAGATGGGTTTTCTTTTACCTGAGTTGCTTTAGTTTAACATACAGCTCTCTGCCAGTGGAATTCCTTCCCTTTTTCGTTTTTTGCTGCCAATTTGAAAGTCAATCAGACTACAAACTGTCACAGGCCAGACTGCTAAGCATGGCCCAAAATATGAAGTCCTGACCTCTGTGGTATCTTCAGATTGCCTTAAATATGTGAGGATAGGGCAGTCCACCCCAGTGCCATGTTTCTGCATCCCTGGGTATTGCACTGTGCCACACCACAAGGCAAATCTGCTACAGGAAGGGAGTGCAAAGGATTAACTGTCCAGCCCAGCTCCCAGCAACAGATTCATCCCAGGTCCTCACTGGTACCCCAAGAGCATGTCTGAGTTGCTGCAGGCACCCTCCTGGGATGGGACATCCCACCAAAGTCATCCCAGTTCCCTGAGCACCTGCCTTGGAGCCACCCAGTCTGCCACACATGGGATAAGCACTTGAAATCAGTGAAGGATGAACAAGGTCCCTCTCTGCCTCTTCTGCTTACTGTGTTCATGTTGAATCCCTCACAACGAGTGAACTCCGAGGCCCCCTTTGGGCTACAGCTTGAGCAGATTACAGGAGAAAAATAAACTTTGTCCATGTTCTGGCCTGACCTTGGCCTGAACCTGAGAAAGTGAATGCCCCTATCACACCAACATGTGTCTGTAGAAGTACAGTAAACACAAACGGGGGTCACTGGCCCTCTCTGTCCTGCAGGCCCAGGCCAGGAGTCTGGAGTTTTGGGCCGGCCGCCCAAGTACTTGTTAATAAATGTCCATTCTTAGTCTGTAAAGGAATGTAGACAGGGCATCCTGCCCTACAAAACACAAACTTAGAATGAAATGGAAAGAGAGTCTCAGTCATCGTGCAGAGCTCTGCTGCTGGTTTCCACATCCAGCAGTCTCTTCCCACTGGATTTATGTCGCTAGTTTGGGACTTGGCTGGGGGATTGCTAACACTAATACACTGGGTGTTCTCCACTGCTGTCTGAAAGCTTAACCCTGAGTGCAGCAGAGCTTGGCAAGTCAGTCAGTCAGTCCATGGGGCTTTCTCCTCAGTGCTTGGGGGAGGCAGAGACCTGGCAGAGCCTGGGATATGAGCCTGCAGAGCCTGGGTCACCCCGGGACAGGGTTGTGCTGCTTCCAGGGGTGTGCAATTCTTTGCCCGTGCACCTTCACTCTCCCAGTGGAGCCAGTCAGAGGCAGGTGTCTGCATGACATGATGTGACTGGTGACAAATCTCTGCCCTCCCCAGCCATGAGAATAACTAACGTGTAAAGTTAGTTAAAATAACTAATGTGTAACCAGTAGACATCAGCCTACCCAGGACTAAAAGCTATCAGAGTTAGCTCTGTGCAAATAGAGGAGTAAGAGACTCCTGGAGAGAAAATGCCAAAAATTCAATTTAAAGGACAACAGGTAAATACAGAATATCCATGGAGATAATGTGAATTACAGTGTCAGCTGAGAAGGTGTAAGAAGTAGCTCTGAAGGGAGAGGAAAGCAATGGGGAAAGGTGGAGCTGGCTGATCCTCATGACTTAGCTTCCATGCCCAGCTTCCTTACTTTCACATCACATTTGTACAATCTAATCTTGAGCAGATACTTCCACAGCTTCCATTATCGTGGTGTCCTGCCACAGTCTTTTAGAAGTGCTGTGGTGTGAAGAGAGGGGAGTGCCAGGAAGGGAGGATGAGAGGAGCCAGTGGATGAAGTTGACAGGGTTTGTGTCCATATCATCCAGCAAAGTGAGGCAGGGGAGCTGCCCTCACCTGACCCTGTCCCCACCAGCTCCTCTTGGACTCTGGGATTTCCTAGAGAATCCTGCCATGTTATCTGGATACACGGATTATTCCTATAACTATAAACTTAACATGCACGTTAAAAGCCACCAATATGTCTTTTTACAGCCCCCTATTTCTGTGTCCACAGGAGTTCAGACTCGTCACTCCAGCTCCAAGCATATCTGAAGGGTAACCTTGGAGGGTGCACTTGTCTACCACCAGCTGAGGGAGGGTTTTATAGATACTGAAATAATTCCAGCATCGTTGAATGCAGTTGTGCAAGTTCTTGGCAAAATACTAATTATAACGAGATATTTACACACAATGCTTATTTAAACTTAAGAATTACTTAAAAGAACCTGTGCACTTCTAGTTACTGTGTATCAGGGCTTTATTGAGGATCATGTTTTTCATGCAGATTGAGTTCTTGTGCTCTGTTATCAACGTAAATGAGTGCATGGCTTTATGTTCAGGCCTGAATACTTCCAGGGCATCTGAATCATCCTGGTATTTCATTTCACCATCTAAAATTACTTTTGAAATACTATATATTTTTAACTTGCTGTGTTATGGCAATTAGAAATCACTGTGTTTACTAGGAACAGAGAGTCCAGCAGAGAGGAGTGTTTAATGTAATGAACAGTGTTAGGAGCTCAAAGAAAAGTCAGATGCGTGTCGACACATATCAAAGCTGTTCTGCTGCTCAGAATGACTGTTCGTGATACTTGTTTCATGATAAACTTCCTCAGAACATGATGTTACTGGAAAAGAAATGATCCACTCTGAGAAACACGCAGGTGACACAGTTGAGTCAGCAGCTTGCAGCAGTGACACAGGCTTACGTTTATAAAAATCCCCTCTGAACTTTTGTCGCCTGCGTGCATAGATCAGAGCCTTAAAATCTGTCCTGCTTCTTGTGCTCACTTGGGTAGCCGTTTAAACTAGCAAAAATCTTCCCACCAGCCTGATGAAGATGTAGATTCCCTGCCTTAAAAGTCCCAATAGTCACAAAACTTTCCTCTTTTGTAAGTAATTCGCTGTATAAATGTTAGTATCTCTGGTGACCACTGATATCTCCGGGGAAATGATAAACATGGAAAAATAACAGACTGCTGTGAAAACTAGAAAATCCAACCTCCCATCCAAGAGGGTTTAATTATTGGAGTTGCAAGCATTTCGCTGTGCACAAGCATCTCGGCATTCATAGGTGGAAAGTACCTCATGCTGTGTTTGAAATATCAACTGGATTTAAAGGAAGGCTTTGTGCTTCGGCATGGACCTTTCTTAGCCTCCTGCAGATGGTTCCTGTTGCTGAAAAGAGACATGACTTGTGAGACAGGGAGACCTCCGTGCCGATTTTCCGTGCTGCTCTAATCCCACTTTACACCCATAAAGGACTTCAGCCCTTAAGCCTTTACCCTCTTTCTCCTAAATATTAAAATTATTTTCCTCAGTGTCATACCGTATTAAAGCAGAATGAAAATGGTTTTAACAATTGCTGGCATGGGGCTTCTGTACAGCATGTGTGTCACAAATCATGTCACTTTTCAGCAATAGGGCTGCTGCCAGCGGGAGGCTCAGAAATGCTCATGTTAATCAAAAATTTTAATTTCAAATCAAATTGACAGTTTACACATGGTGAGAAATGCTTCTCACCATGTGATATTTCAGTATGCTACACTGGGCAAAATGGGTGCACTTTCCTGTTAAGAATTTTGACTACAGTATCTGCAAATTTATGGGTTTCAGTGTATTGGGTATGGTAGTGGTTGATCTAAGGGAGCCCCTTGGAGAATAGGAGACAGAAGGGTTTTCATGCAGCCTGGCACTGGTGAGCCGCTGTTGGCACATGCTGCTGGAGAAATGACAGGTATTCAATAAACATCACTATGGTTAAGAGGAAGATTTAAAGGAGGGAGGGGCTGCAGTGCTATAAACAGGATTTGAAACAAATGTGCTTATTTCAGCCCGTGATTAGTCTGAATACCTAAGTATTCCACACCAGTTTTTAAATATCCTTACATTTATTTTCACACTGATGTTCTTCACACAGCATGAACAATAATATTTATGGCATTAATACTGTAGCTAAATTCTAATTTGGAGCAGTGTAAACCCAAGTAGACTCTGCGTGTTCCAAGGCACGCTCCGGCGGCGTGCGGACCGGAACGCGGCCACAGCACACAGCCCTGCCATCGGCTCCTTCCTCCTGCCAGCAGCTTTCTAGAAACCAGTGGACAGATTCAGGAGGCAAAACACCAACTGATACTTGGTGAGGAGTGACAGGAGCAAGGACAGGTGATGGAAAGAGGAGCAAGGGCAGCTGATGGAGCACGTGCAATCGGCTGCAGACAAGCGAGTCGTACAAACCCTCCACCAGAAATAAAGTGCTGACATCAAAAAATGACCAGTGGATAGAACTATGATCCTTACATTATTCTCTTTAGGAGGTTTCCCAGCTGTCTGGGGTGTCCTGAGGTTAATGCAGTTCTAATGCTTGTGATTGGGACCTTGTTTTACAGAGGCCTTGGAGATGGAGATGGGCAGGGATGGCAATATCCCCTTCTGGGTCTTCCCCTCCAGTGTCATATTTGCCATGGAGTGCGTGGGTGCCTGTTGGTGGGTGCACAGGGAGCACCCTGCAGCACCACATGCTGCCAGCTTTCCCTGGAAGTTCCATTTGGACACTTGAGTCACTGGCAATATCATCACAGACCTTGGAGATCTCAGCTGTCATTGCTCTTGTAACCAGGGTTGATATGAAAATATGAAGATAAATAACTCCTTCGTATTATTATTTGCAGGGAGGCAGGCTTTTCTTTTTATTACTCTTTTTTATTGTTGGATGCTATAAATATTCCAGAATTATTATCCCAAGGTAGATTTCATCTCATTTACTTTGAAACGCTTTTGAGGAAGCACATTATTTTATAAGCTGCCAAATGAGTATGACCATTTATAATGATTTTTTTCTTCTTTTCTTTAATATTTCGTTTTTGGATGGAGGACCTGAAACAGAAATATGCTAATTTAAGACATCTGTTGTTTTTCAAGCTATAGGGCCCTATCGGTATTAATGCAGGGTTTTTTTATCAAATTGGGTTTATGGTAGACAGGGTGATTCTAAATTTTTATCATTATATCAAAAAACTGATTTCTCACACACAAGTACTGAAAAGCATCCAATGTTGGTAGGAATCATCAGAAATGAAAACCCACACCAGACATCTTAGATCTTGGAATGTTTTCCATCATGCAAGGTCTTTAATGCGAATTGAAATGCTTTCAGTGTTTCAAGACGACCTTTGTCTTCAAGAGAAAGGAACTATCCGTGTGCCACCACTTGGACAAAACCTGACATGATTGATTGCAATCTGTAATCGGTTCATTAACGGTAATAAGTTTCCATTAATTCCACTATCTCTGCACTTAAATATAAAATGAGTTTGAATCTCCTAAGAGCTGAGGCTGCAGTGGATCCTTGCAGGATCAGGCTGTTGGTGACACACCTGATGCCATGTTTGCTGTTGTCCACATTTATTAATTTGCAGCCCAGACTCTGAAGCACAATATGAAAGCACAGTTAGGCATTTTTCTCATTAGAGATTCTAAAGTGTCATAAGTAGGAAAGGTAACACACAGAGAGGGGTTGCACACGTATTTTTGTTCTGATTCACCTCTGGAGCATCCCTGCTCAGGTGGGTTCCTTAGGGAAGGGTGAGAGTCCTTCTTCCGTGCCATCCTCAACAGACATTGATTCCCAATGGCCACAAACCATATGGAAAAGGAGCTGAACTTGAGCTCTGGGCACCCACAAAAACAAGCAATATTAGACAGACAATTTCACTGTCTGCTGGGTAAGGACTTTTTAGCTAAAACCCAAAAAGGCAAATCATTTACCAGTGGTTTTGCATATTGTGGAGGGTTAACAAAACTTTCATTATCACAGTCTATTAAGCTAGGACCAGGAAACAATTTCTAATCAACACTCAGATCTGGGCAGGGATTGTGCAGTCTTTTGTAGGAGGCCTCAGATCTGTGTTCTCTATTCTCACATGCTCACTTCCAGCTGTTGTCATTGAAATCCCACATAATCTCCCCGGGTCAAAGGGCAGTCATCCATGACTGCCGCTGTTAGGAGGTTATGCTGATTTCTGTTGTCAAATATTGGCCCCTTTCTCTTTCAATCACTCCCATTCTACTTTTTTTAACAAGAAAGATCCAGCCTAGAATTGTATTACATGACTTTAAAGTCTTAAAAGTGTTTCTCTATTGTGCTAACACGACATGCCCTGGACGGTCTAATCCATCCTGCTATGGGCCACAAAGAAAGTTCTGGTGCTTAAAACCTCAGCCAAAGGCAGGTAGCAAGTCAGGGAAAACAACAGCATCTGTGACATGTGGCCCCACAGTTATTTTCATAAGAAAATGTGCAATTTGTCCAAGGTGAGCTATTGCTGTGGCATTAAAATTATGTTGGAAATAACAAGCTGAAATAGGAGTGGGAGCATTTGTCAGGGAACAAGAGAGATTTCTGCATCACCTTTAATATATAATGTCTTGCTTAACTCTTCTATAAAATGTCCACAAATTAAAAATGTGGTCTGATTTACCATTAAAGGTTTATCATTTACAAATTTAAGGAATGCCTTTTGTGCAAAACAATTAAAATAAGGCCACTGTGGCAGCTCTGGTGAACAGTATTCAGGGGCTGCTGGTAAATGCAGATTTCATTGTTCCTACGTGCAGTATCCCAGCCTGGTGTTGTCTGCCATCAGAATGGCACAGACATTCCCTTGGACAGAATATTGTGGCTGGCATAGATGGTCTCTTCCATCTTCTTTTTTTTTTTTTTAGATTCAGAGTTGGTTTTTTTAGATGTACAGCTTTAGCCCCTTGGATCTTGCTTTGTATTTCCAGCATGGGATAGAGCTGAGCTATTCCTCAGCAGTGTCGGGGCTGCCTCAGCGGGGTCAGCCCAGCCTTGATAAACTCACCTTCCAATTAAGCAGAGTGTAAATGTTATGAAGGTCTTGACTGAAGCACGCATGTTCAGTCCTTCCCTTTTTTGCTGGGGAATGCAGATTAGGAGTAACTCCCTCACCCCCATCCTGCTCAGCCAGAGCAGCCAGGGAACAGCTAATCTTTTGGGAGTCCTCGGGGTGAGCCAGGTTCCCTCTGATAACATCCCCTCTCTCCAGGCCTGCGTGTGCTGTGTGATACAGACATTAATTTTCTCATCCACATTATTGCTCCGCATTGTTTGTGAAACACGGGATTATCTAGATAGAGGATAAAACCAAAAGGAATCAAGTTGCACTTCGAGCAGAGAGGGCTTTTCTTTTAATCAGGCATTTGGTTAAGATAATAGGCTTGAGACCCTAATTGATTGTTACTATTTTAAGGTTTTAAGATGGCTATGTATAGTGAGATGCTGAACATGAAAAAAGCTTTAGAAATGGGTTTGGTGCTAGTTTGGGGGACTTGTGTAATTTCAAAACACTGAAAAGGAATCAAAGTCTCCCAAAAAGCTGTTCTCTGAAGCTTAATGCATTGTCCCTCAGATTGTAGTGGAAGAAAAATAACTGGATTTGAATTTCTTCATCTTCAAAGGAGTAACTGTCCCAGTTTTATTTAAGCTTGGCTTTCAGGAAACCAGCTGTATCTCTGTTTTGAAAATACCTTGTATATTTATGGTGCAATCTAACCATTTTATAGCAAAAATAATACTGTTGGATTATGCAAGGAAGCCTGCTAATTAAACAACAATAATACCTTGAGCACCTTGAAAACATCTTCAGATATTCAATTAAGGAACAATAACCCGGTGAACTTTAACCTATAGACTATATTCAGACTTTCTACATAAAAGTAATTGCATCAGTCATGATTTTCTCAAGCTACAACACAAGCTCTTGATTGGTAGCTCAATGTCTGAGACTCCTTTTTACCGCATTAATTGGGAAAGCAGACAATACTCTGCCTGTAAACTCTATTTTAGGACGAAGGTTAGTTGCCTTTGTACACGTTTAGTCATTGAAATAGGAATGTTTGCTTAATAATTCAAAACAAATAGCACTAGACAACAAGTCCTAATCCTGATTTCTCCTCTGCCAGTGTAAATTAGGAGAAAATGAGGTGAAACTCTATTTGATCGGTGTGGAAAGATTTGTTTAAAACTTCTTTGAGAGAGATCAGAATTAGGCTCAAGCAATTGAAGCCTTTTCTTCTGGCTTCTTTGCTGGGATCCAAAAGAAGAATATGTAAATGGCATTGGGAATTTTCTCCCCAATTAAAGCAGCCATCAAGTTATGGAAAGATGTTTTCCATGTGGTACCCGGTACAACAACATTGTGCTGTTGTGCACAATGATTTATTAGTTTCTATCCTGATCTGCTTTATTCAATTTGATCTTATTATCCTGGGTATTTTTCCCCCTTAGGGGCCCAAAGTGAGACCTTAGGTGATGAGCTAAGTCCTACCTGCCCGTAGATTTGACTGAAGGAATGATTAAACAATTTATTTTAATTCCTTCTGGAGGTTGTCAGCCCATCTTTGTTTGGTGGGGCAGTGAGCACGTGCTTTGGTCAGGCATGTGATGGAAATGAAGCACGTACTCCAACAGCTTTGATGAGTCAGGGACTGCCCTGGCCAGCCACATGTCTTAATTTGTACCCAAAATTTCAGTGAATGAACTCTGCAAGGTTCACTTTGAGCACCTGCTTTACTACCAAACTGTGACTGTTGCACAGAGCTGCAGACATAACCTGTCGTACACAGCAGTTTCAATGTCCTGTCCCTTGGATATTGAGCAAAATTTTCATAGTGCAAGTATTTCAGTAAAATGCCCTATGAAAAGTAATTCTTTCAGGATGTTAAATCATCTTTTCAGTGCAGGAGCTTGTTAATGCTAACATCTGCATATGTAATTGCTTGACTTTACCTATTTTTCTTCTCATTCAGAATTAAATGGCTGATCCAAATTGATACATTTTTTGCATTTTGACCCCTGTTAATAATGTTAGCTTCACATCTTTTGTTAGTGCTGCTGTTTCCCAGTAATCCTTCTTTTACACATTTAAGTTCTTTGTGCTGTTTGCCTCGTTTTCTTCTCTCATGTTATCCCAGCTCTGCAAAAACAAGTCTTAGGCCTGGATTTTGCAGTCTGAGCCATCCAGGCAAACCTTTAAAAATTCCATGGGGTTCTACTGAACTGCAAATTCACAGACCAACCATACCTCAAAATACATTCATAATCTAGCTCTAAGCCAAGGGCCTGGCTTTTGTGGGTATCAAGGTATTATTAATGATTGCTGAGACAAGCCCCTGATTTCCTAATGTTTATAAGTAAATATCAAATTGGAGAGTTGTGAAATTCAACTTTTCATTTGTGAAATGTTTATTTTTGGTATTGAAGGATGAAAATCTAACCATGCTCGTTGCATGCTGTTGTTTAATGATTACTATTACATGTACTCCCATACAGAATGTTCCTGCAGGAGTACGTGGACATTTCAAGTGTACCTAAGATAGGGATCTTGAAGTCAGCATGCCCAAGAAAACTTACTCATCTTCTCTCATGCCCTGAGAGTTAGAATGTATTTAAAATGGCATTTTCATTTCTGCTTTGACATGTGTGTGACAGGTTAAAGTAACGTGGTTTGCCTTGCCACAATCACAGTTTTACTGGATAATTACAAAGGGCTCTGGGCTTTCCCTTTAAAAAATCAGCCAAATATCCTACCGTGGCTGTGATTTGAGGTTGTTTTGGGGTTTTTTTTTTCCCTTCCATATTTAAATTTCACCTTCACTCTCCGTGCGGCGGGACCCTGCCTGAGAAATGCAGGTGGGAGTGGACACCAGAGCAGAGCCAGTGTGGTGTGCTGCAGAAAAAAACAACACGTGGCAGATGTTCGTGGCATTGCTGGATGCACTTCTGGAAGTTGCTCAGATGCTGCCATGATGAGCACAGTGTGAGAAGTTACATAGCATAGACTGCCTTCCCTCCGAAGGGCTCTGCGGAGTAGTAAGCGTCCTGGCCCTGATCCAGCAAGGCACTTAAGCATATGCTTAATTTTAGGCACATGAGTGGTTTCAGTGAAGACCTAAGAGAATTATTTTTAATTCACAGATCATTTAATTCAATAGGCAGGTCTGCTCCAGCATATGAAAAGTAGATCTTCATATTAAAAATACTTGGGAAATCGGCGATGAACAAACGTTGTGTATGGGCAGCAACCGTTTCTAAAAAGCAGAATGAGGTAGTCATCACCTTTATTGTGGGAAAATACAAAGCAGATCAGGCAGGAGCACTTGCAGCTGTCTGGGAGCTATTTCTAAATTGAAAATAAGGAAAAATAAAAGCTCGTAAGAACATTTTTTTTCATTTGAAGTAGAGAAAAATTTATTCTCTGGATGTAAATAAAAACCTTGTTTGCAGATTGAGGAATTTGTTTGTGTTGAATTTCAGCATCAATTTCAATATTTTATAGTACATTTATCTACAGCTGGAGCATGACAGATTTGTGTATATTTATATGTTTGTGTACATAATACATATGTATACACACATACACAAGGATGCCCAAAGATATACATATACACAGTTTGAAAACTCATCATTATTGCTGGAGTATAAAAACATGCCTGATGCAGAAACTTGTCTCGAGTCTGTTAGCTTAGAGACTGCGTTCATCTGGCACCGTGGGCTCCTCGCAGAAACAGGGAACTTCTTCTGTGTAGGAGCAGAATTCCATGAGTTCTTGGCTGGAGGTGAACAGTTCACCTCCCTCCAGCTCTCTCCCAAACCTTTCCCTGCCACCTTGCCTGACATTCCACCCTCTGTAGACCTGCACAGACTTTTTGCATCCCATTCCGCAGGTAGAAATGGCAGTGGGATATTCTGGGTTTGTTTAAACAACCCCAAAAGAAAGCCAGGAGTGCAAGTGTGCAGCTGGCATCAGTCCCGTTGCTCTGGTCATTAGAGAAAGGTGCACAGGTATTCCCAGCCATGAGTGTGGGGTGCAGGAGAATATATGGAATGCAGGGAAATCGTACTGAGCCTGACAAACAATTAACGATGGAGCAGATGGTGCCCCTGCAAAACATTCAATAATAAATGTGTGCGTGCGCAGGAATCAGTGACTCTAAGTAGGACAACCTAAAAAGGTATGCCACTTATCCTGTGGGCAAGCAGGACTTTACAGTTCTTTTAATAATCCCTTTATCCTGTGATTTCTCCTGTGACCCTGATTTCCAAAGCAGGAGGTCAGCCTGGCCTGCCGAGTGCAGCCCTCCCTCTAATTGAAGTCCGGCTCTGTCCCGCCCGAGCCGCCGGATCCCGGCCTGGGCTGCAGCCCGGGCTGCTCCTTTGTCACTGAGCATACCCGTGAAAATTAAATGAACATTTGGTGGTAGGCATGTTTGCAGAGAAGAAGGAAAATACTGTTATGTAAAGTGCCATCACATTTTGATACCGAATCTAGAGGCATTCCTTGCACAAGGGAGGTGAGCATGGATGCTTCCGCCCTGCTTCCTACAGACAGTCCACAGCTCAAAGTTGTTACTTTTTCTTACGCAGAGATTTATTTTTCTTTTCAAAACCTAGCTTTAAATGTTAGAATTATTTTTTTTTTAGTTGAAAACGCCTTAATTTAAAATTTTTAAACCATCTGCTCTTTTAAGATCCCCCTAGTGTAACCTTAGAAAAATGAAGAATATGTCTTTAAATCTTGTTTGGTTTGAATGAATGGGTAGATAATCCTGATCAGATGTTTCTTTAGAGAATAATGTTTAAAACGATTATGGAACTTAGCTGTCCTGTCTGTTTCCTAGGTACAGTATTTTCATTTCAGTTGTGAAGTCATTAGGGGTCATCCAAGGTAACCGTTTATTAAAATAGTCCTCTTTTGTTTCAGATTTCCTGTTGAGATACTTTAACATGTAAAAATCTCCCTGCTGATGTGTCATGTTAGCTTTCCTAACCTCTAGATAGAAACCACAAAGCAGCCTACATAGCTGTATGACTGGTTACCCACCTACATAAACAATAATTACTGCTAAGTGGGAAATTAGATGTCACATTTTAAGTCTAAATGAAAGTAAAGTATTTGAGAATACTGTCATTAAATGCATAAAGCTAATCGCAGTTCTCTCACTCTGTTTGTTTTGTAGGACATTTGGGCTTCCAGGACAGTTTTGTCACATCAGGTGTTTTCAGTGTGACTGAGCTAGTAAGAGTCTCACAAAGTAAGTATCATTTTGTGGCTGGTTTATGTGGTTNTCCAAGGGTTTTTTTTTTTTCCTTTGATGCTTATTGGTCCCTTCCTCAATTCAGAAACAGCATCTTGAAAATTAGGACTCTCTTCTCCCCTCTTCTTGCCAGTGGACAGCATTTATGTGCCACTTCTTTTAATTGAAAATTAAAAAAGAAAAAATTAAAATTGGTGAAAATAAATCAGCAGAATTTTAAAGTGAGCTGCTAAATAATTTGGTTCTGCAAACTTGTACATGCAAGTTGATAAACTCGTCTGGTACCCATCTGAAAATGGTCAGAGTGCAGACAAATGCATACAAGAAAGAAATCAGCTTCCCATGGATCCCTTGCAGGATCCAAGGGCTCTGGAAATTACCTGATCTCTGCACAAAAACCTGGAAATTTTCTGATGCTGTTTTTTCCCATTGTGTTCATCCATGCCATGTGTACATGTCTGTGTGTGTGATTCTTGGGGCTGTCCCAGTGCAGAGCCAGGAGCTGGACTTTGATGATCTGTGTGTGTTCCTTCCAACTCAGGGTATTCACTGAGTTTGGGGTTTGTACACCTGCAAGTTGCTGAAGTCATTAATAATGCCAACAACTGTGCCAACTTCAGCCCTGATAATCTCACACACCCTGACTTCCCCAGGCCCACATTTTCCATTGGCTGTATGGAATTCTGTCTTCTAGAAGGGTTTGGGTTTTGACCTTTAAAGAATGCTAATGCCCCCAGCATGAGTGACACACTGCAGCATGATCATTACAGACTTGTCAATACTCACTAACAACACTGAATTAAGAGTACCTGTCACCACCCTCTTCCATTGATCAAAGGTGCATTGATTGTGTTTTGCTATGACATAATCCAGATAGTCCAAGGAAAGAGTATGGACAGGGTCCTGCAGAGACACTGCTGCTAAGCCAGACCTGTAGGAACAAGTCCTTTAGGGATCTAAAAAATTCTTCCCTGTGAGGGTGGGGAGGCCCTGGCATAGAGAAGCTGTGGCTGTCTCATCCCTGGAGGTGTCCAAGTCCAGGTTGGATCAACCTGGATGTGTTGTGGAATGTGTCCCTGC
>VZUA01033417.1:25819-40715 GCA_013401035.1 Horornis vulcanius | reverse complement strand
TTGGCTTGAATTCATGCTGGTGCCTGGAACACATCATCCAACTTCTGCTAAGCTTGGGTGTCCTGTGTGGGAGCAGGGAGAGTGGTACTGCACAGGGTGACAGGAAAATTGATCACTCACAGCAGGGTTTGCTGCACCTCGTGGTATGAAGGGCTGCAGAGCTCAAGGATGGGACGGCTGGGAGCCTCGTCATTGCACCAATCATCATGGTGATAATGATAATGAACAAGAGCTCCAGCAGTCTCCCAGGAGGCCACTTTACCTCATTCATGTTGTTGCTGTGTATATGTAATCCATACAGATGTCAGTCAGGCTTGTCAATTTGGTCTATTGTAAATGACAACAAAAGGATAAAAACAAGAATGCACTCAAATATATCTGCCTGAATAGTGAGCTCTCCAGGCAGAGGAGAAGTTTTGCAATATGTGTGGATAGAAAAATGTTCTGGGTTTTGGGGGGGTTTTGTTTGTTTGTATTTGGGGGTTTTTTTGTGGTTTTTTGTGGTGTTTTTTTTTTTTTTTTTTGGTTTTTTTGGTTTTTTTTTTTTTTTTTTTTGGTGAAGTACTGTGGCTGAAGCATCAGACTATCTGTTTTACATTTGTTCTTTTCCTGGGGGTATTACCTACAGTACCTCCGTGGGTTTGTACACTGGATGAGAACTTTGGCGCCTTTACTGTGAATCTTTTGACTGGCACAGAAGATCTATTTCAGTCATCACTTAGAAGTAGTGTTATGGTACTCCAGAAGCAGCTATGCCCTGCCTATTTTCCTAGAAGATCTAGCTCCCTGACCCATATTGTTTCCAATCCAGGAATAAATAATAAGTAAGAACATACACTGTGTGAAGCAAAGGAACACTGAAGGTCAGTGACTCAAGAATAAAGAACAAGCCTGGAGGGCCAATACAGTTTGAAAAAAGATGTCTCAAACACTGTTCCAGAGATCTCACAACAACATCAGCATTCTTCCATTATTTTTTAGGAATCTGTATTAAGCAGTATCATCAAAGATTTGATGGGAGAGGTGTCCTAATTTAAAATTGCTCATTGGGCAAGGTGGTAGTGGCATTTCCTAATGATCTTTGTATACATATCTGTCCTGCAGGAACCACAGTTGCCATTATTGTGTAAATGCCCAGCATACTTCAGTTTAGTGTACATATTTCAGATAGAACTGAGAAGTGAGCAAGCTCATCCAGCATTATATATACTCAGTTTGGTGTCATTCCTAAGTGCCATTTTTAAAACCAATAGCACTTGACAGCATAGCCCACCATGCTTCTTTCATACTCCAGACCTTCTGAAATAGGGAAAGAAATGTTGAGAACACAGAAGACAACTGTGTCATCAGCCTAAGTCAAGGTCCTTAGTGTTGCTTTGTACCTTCCCAGAACCTCTGGTCAATTGGCAACCACTTCGAGTTAGTTATTCCCTGTGCCAAGGCTTGCAACCTACCTGGAGGGCTTTTAAACCTATTTCTGACAATATTGATGGAATCATTCCGACATTACTAAGATTATTCTAACAAGACAAGCAAAGATGTCAGCCACACCATGTCTTCTTTTCTCAGCATCACTCCCCCGTGCATTGTTGTGTGAGGAGCAAGTGTCTGTTTAGCCCGGAGAGAAGTTTGTTGGAAGCAGATACTGTAAAGTTAGAGCCATTCCAGAAGAAGTGTGTACAGCCAGGGAAAACGATCCATCCACAGAAGCAGAGATTAGCCTTTCTGTGCAATCACAATAAAATAAAAGTCCCATGCCAGTTTCCTCTCTATTTCTTGAATGATTGCACTGTGTGTAGGTCTGCTGGACTGTATCAACACCTTCATGCAGCCCATATTTCACTGCCATGCTTTTGGCTCGGCCCTGCAGCTCAGATATGCAAGTGCTTGAGAAATCAGCTACTGCTTATGCACACCCAAGCACAGGCAGAGCCTTTACAAGATATGCAAAATCTGTGTGCCAGCATACTTGTGGGCGCTGAGCCCTTAAGCTTCAGAGTATTTTTACCAAATACAAAATACTGATAAAAATGCAACAGTATGTTTATGTCATGGTTCTAAGAAACATTTCTGACTGTGTGCAAACAGTCTCATTGGGCTGGACTGCCTTTTTTCTTTTTTTTTTTTCTGTTTGCAGGATATAGCACAGAGGACTCTGTGGCTGTCATCACACCAAGGTGCTCCCACAGCACCCACAGCTGCAATTAAATAGTGTGAGGAAGGGATTTCACAAGCTCAGAAAGAGCTACTAGTAGCATATCAGTTTCTGCTGAATTGTGGGGACAGAGAATGCTTCTCTTCATATGGTCTGGAGAAGTCCCAAATGTTTCCCATCTCAGTATAATGCTCTTCTCTTGCTGTCAGTCAGTCCCAAAGTGAGCAGAGCTGACAGGTGTCGATTCTTTCAGATTTTCCCTTTCCTAAAGACCTTGATGGCTTCAGCTGCTGAACAACAAATTTACCTTTTTTTTTTTCTCCTTACCTGTTTACTCCCACTGTAGCTGTCCTCTCTCTCACAAGGAGATGTAGATTCAGTTCACATCATGCAACATCAATACTTTGCGCTCACTTTGCTGAAAAGGATCCAAGGAACAATACAACAAACTACCTGTCCTTCTCTGTCTGCTGTTTATTGCAGTCACCATCATCTGTGCTTTCATTTCAGAAGCAGTTAGGTATGACAGAAGCAGTTTAGGATAGACACAGATATACAGTGCTGTGCCAATAAAAAAAAAAATACAGTTTAAAAATCTCCGATATGCATATCAGCAAAATAAAACAAGTGGAAAAGAAAGGTATTGCAATTTCAGTAGCAATGAATAGCCCAAATTGCAGGATCTCTCTGCATCCTTGTTGCTACTACATTAACTGAAACAAAACAATCATTGTAGACATTCTCTGTATGGTCACAGCTACTAATACAGAGCTTTTTGAAGTTGTATTACACATTCTGGATCACTATATGGAAAATATGGCATGCCTGGATAGTTCCAAAGTGTATGGGATTGGGAACCAAATCGTCAAAACCCTTTGGTAGTTTGATTTTCTACAGGGAATCTCCCATAAAATAACATTGAGTTGTCTGTTATCTCCAGTCACTGAGGGTTAGTAATTCACTGCCATTTTTGTTTGTTCTTTCTGATTCTTGCATGGGTAAGATTCTGCTGGTAAGCCTCTTTCTGTGTGCCTTTTACATATTTTAGTTTCGAATTCTGTGACCCTAAAATCTGAGCAGGACAAGCGAAGATTTTTTTTTTTTTTAATTAGACAAAAAGCTTTACTAGCTGAAACCTTTTCCCAATTCTCAGAACTTTTTTTTTTTTTTTCTGCAAATTGATAGGTTTTAGTTCAAGTGTATGATAAACAGGAGCAGACCTCTTCCTGTAAAAGACAGAAAATGCAGCATAGTTCGTAGTCTGCAATAATGAGATAATTCATGGAGGGTCTGTCTGTCTGGAAAAGCAGCTTGCCATCTCTATGCCATTTTTAAACAGTGTGTATTATCTAGCTTTTTTCCTCACCACTTTTTTACAGAAATTTGAAGCTTTCTCTATATTACACTGAAGGATGGCAACAGAAATGGGGAAAAAAGCCCCACTTTTCTTTTTAAACACAAACATTTTAATCGGCCTGGGGGAAGTGATTTCTGTTGGGTAGTGGATCCACCTCTCTGCTCCTACTGCTGCTCATCCCCATCCAGATGAGTGCTTTGTAGCCTCCCTTGCACTGACATTGTGTGGCTTTTCCAGCTGGTGGAGCTTCAGCAGATCCCTACACATGAGCACAGTGACTCACATTCCTGCCCCTCTGGGGGGAGTGCAAAGCCCAAAATGCTGTCTGGTAGCAGATCTTCAGGCCTCCTTTTCAGCAGTTAACCCAAAAGTCCATTGCAAACCCATCTATGCAACAACATTTGGTGCTAAAAAAACCTGAGAAAGTCAGGACTGGGGAGAAAGCTGTTCATGACAGAAGAAAAAGTCTGCATTTGTTGGGTAGTGCTTTAAACCAGCAGAACTGTCTGGTTCAACCTGCTCTCTCCACAGCTAGGCCTTTTCCACATCTATTTTCCAGCTCTTATTTTATTAATATAGAATAAATGTTCTGTCTGTAATTGCATTTAAGTTATTCTATAAGATTATAACATTCTGCTTTTCTGTCTGAGCAGGGTCTGTTCCATCTGAATTGCAAAATGGATATAGGATTGCAGTAGTTAGAGAAGGAAAAGCCGTATTAGTCCAGAGTCCATCATCCTGTAAGGGTATGATATAACACTGTGACAGAGGCCATATGAGATATTAAATTGCTATAATACAGAAGTGTTTTACACTTTCTTAAATTATAATGAGAAAGAGCAGCCCAGGAGTGGATTTCTTATCAATGCAAGAGCTGGGTTACCATAAGAGCAAGAGGTAATGCACAGACTATTAGAAGAAAGAGTCTGCCAGATTGGTTCACATGCTTAAACCTTCTCCAGCCTCAGCCCTGAACATTTGGGACCATAAGGTCCTGGGTGAGCTACTCTTGTACTTCCAAGCAGAAGAGCCTGGTTATGTTCTTGGGCCCTGAAATAAAATCTGTGAAAACCCAGTGGGTCTTTGCCTGTTGTTTTGGCGCAAAGCAATTCCCGGCTCTGCACTTCCCAGAGGCAGGAGTGGACTCTGTGCCGTGGTAGGTCCACTCTGTTCCCAGGCAGCCCTGTGTCCTCACAGGAGGCACTGGGCAGCTGGAGGTGGTGGGTTTGTGCTCAGCACCTAAAGGCAACTTTGTCTTGCTGGGAGGATGAAAAATCCCATGCCATGTTTGCACAGGAAAAGATATAAAATTTTTGGCATCCTGGCTGGTCTCAAAATTCAATGGCTCAATTCTGCCTAATTTCCCCTGCATTTTAATTGATGCAGCTGTAACTGATGCCTTGTTTCACCCAGAGTGAAGCAGGCTTTGAAATAGCACTTTAAATGTATATGCACTCACTCCTTCCCCCCAAACACCAAGTAAAACAGCCTTTTAACACTTCTTGTTAACCAGTACTGCACATCAATGCAGTTGTGGAAACTGCCACTTTACAAATATCCTCTTTCATAACTATTTTCTGTAGATTTGTTTTCAGCAGAGTATGAAACCATAGCTTTTATAGTTTTCTGCTTCTGGACATATTACTGAGAGACAAGGAATATCTTTAGTGCAGAGCTTTAAACTCTCACAACGGGTTGGGTTTTTTTTTTTGNTTTTTTTTTTTTTTTTCTCAAAACACTTGTAACAAAAATACATTGCACCAGGTGCCCTGGTTTCATTTCTGCATACTCCATTCTCAGAGGTTTCACATAACTCAGAAATGGAAAGTCAAACTACACAGTGTGCATTTGCTACTGATGGGTGTATACACGGGGGCAGACTAATAAAAATACTGTATTTCTTCTCAATACAGTGTACATTTCCAGTGCTGAGTAAATACTAAATGCAATGGCTGAAAGAGCCTGTTACTAAGGCAACCAACTCCCATGTTATCCCTAAATATATATACATAGTCTGTCTGCTACTTGAAAAGAAAAATTCTTGTCAAGATTTGCTGAACTGAATTCTTAATGAGGTCTGTCTTATAAAAGGCTAAATGTTGTGGGTACCTCGGACTGGACTTTCACATTGACAATAAGAGCAAGAACATAAATTGGTGGATAGGTTAATGACTTTCAAGTTGCAGAGTTATGACCAACTTGTACAAAATGGTTGTAGAACAAAACTTTTCTATGGCCTATGCCTGCCATAAGTGACTTTAGAGAATTAATATATGTAAATATTTCACAGCACCTTCTTCTGAGACAGCTCTTGTCGCTTGCTATAGTAAGCAGACCAGTGTATTTTTATGGTAATTCCTGTAAGGAATGAGCTTAATCAAAGCAATGCCCAGTGGCATGGAGGTGGCGTGCAGCCTGTATCTTTTGCTGTTACTATTTATTTCCAAATGCCTGTTTTTGATATTAGACCACATCATATCCTACAGCTCACAAGAGGTCATAATTCAGTGCTGCTCCAACAGAGTGAAGAGTATAGTTGAGGCACCACATGCACAGTAGATCTTTCCCAACTTTCTCAGCTATGACTCACTTCTTTTTTTGCCATAAATGTTGATTTTGAAGGCCACTCAGCTGTAGTTTTCACCCAATGTAAAAAGAAGAGTTCGCTCACTGAAGGTTTAGTTCTTATGCAGGTGCAGTGTCAGTTTACTTCAGGACTGAAAATTAACAAGCAGCAACACCCCAGCAGAGAGGGAATCTGAAAGCCCAGAACTTCATGGCCTGAAATAAACCATCCTTGGAGGCAATCTTTGGTTTCATGGCAGGTGGCCTGTGGAATACAAATATTTCAATGGACCTTGGACTGGACAAGTTTGCAGCTTTTGACCTCATCCCGCTTTCAGTGAAGCACTACAGGTATTAATAAGTTCTGTATTCAGGCTTTAGGAGTTACCTTAAAAAATATATTTAAATAGCTCCAGCTTAGTGCCTTATCCCAGTAGCTTAGGACACTAAATGAAGTTATCTATGATGGTGTTAATCACCCCATGTGTCTCTGAAGAGCAGATATAAAAGCAGATGTAAAAGGGGGCATAGAGTAAGCTTAAGGAGCAGTGAAATGGTATTAGGTGAGACTTTCCCCTCCTAATGAAGTCTTAACCCCAGTCTATCTCTCAGAGACATAAGTAGTGAGGCAATTCACAAATACTTTTTCCATCTTCTGTGTTAAGTCTTAAGAGTTTTTTATCCGGAACTGGGGAAATTTACCTGTGGGGCACAAAGATCTCTTACTGCTTTGCTTTCCTTTTTTTCACACTGAGAGAGAAGTGCCTCTGCCTTCTCTCAAATTGTGTAATAAGGCTAGGAGGTCCTTATCCATGTCCCTCAGTTGGGTTGCTCTCTCTCCATGGCTTGAGTCCAAGTACTTTCAGCTCTTTTCAGCATCTCAGAAGTGACACCATTCTGCTCCCATTTTTAGAAAATACCAGGGACATGCCGAGGCTGAGAAAAATCCTTGCTCCTAAATAAGCTCTTCTGGATAAAACTTTCCTTGTCTCATTTCTTTCTGAGTCTTTTCAGAGTCTTCCCTAGTGTGGTCGTAAAGGCGGTGCTTGTAATTAGGAAACTCATCGTTTCAAGCACAATTGATACAGTGCTTTTGTCAGTTATCCCCCAATAGGGATAATAGTATTTTATCCTTAAATCCAGAGGTTAAATGCATTTTAACCAAAGTCCCTAAACCCGATGCTTAACTGCAATGTGTATGAGGTCTGTCCCATACAGTCTTCCTGGCTCACCAGCAGATGCTTAAGGAATGCACCCTCCCCTGGGAGACCTTCGTCCATCTGGAGTTCCCAAGCAGCCCTTAGGCTGCACTTCTCCCTTTTCATCAACAATAAGCTCCTTGCTCTCAAAACCTTCAGGGAATGTGGATTACACAGGCATGGAAATGGGATTTTTAGTAACAAGTGGCCAAATGTTCAGACATCTCCTCTAAAGACATTTGTGCTTCTAGTGAAAAAAAGAGCCTGATCCCAATAAGGAGTCTATTTCTAAATTAATAATAATTTTTAAACCCCCTCAAGTCTGAGATACATTAAAATACAAGGTGACATTTTAATACGTGCTGTGGGTCAGATGCTGATGCTCTAAGGCACATTGAGTACTGTTTTACTTGCAAGTAGTTCCATTAATTTCAGTGACCCAGTTATGGAGTAAGACACCACTTAGCAAGAGAAGAGATGTTAAAAATCTGCCCACAATATTTGATGATAATTTGATTTCTCTACTGCCTTCCAGAGGCAGTTGCCCCATTCTGCTTTCACTGTAGTGCAGCATCTCTTTCATAGATGCTGACATCTCTAGATGGCTGTCAGCCTTTGTGATGAGAAATATTAGAATAACAGTGCAGCTGTGTCAATAAAGCAGATACACATCCATTCATGAAGAGGATATTTTGGAGCGATTCTTGTAAAATTCCTTGTTTTTTTCTCTTCTAAGTTGATATTGAGGTTTCTGTGACTATGGTAACTTCTGTGCATTTGCATATTGTAGGCTGTGCAGCCACAAAAGGAGATAATTGATTTTCTCCCCAAAGTAATTTGTTGCTCTTCACTTCAGAGATCATCCTTTGGATTATCGACTCCTTATTATTAGTCATTTGCAAAATTATTGCTATAGCTATGAGGTTCATAGCCCTGTCAGACTTTTGGCTTCTTTTCCTCTGTGTTTTCTTCCTGACCAGGAAGGTTTTAATCCTCTTGTACTTGAGAAAAATAAAAAGAATTTTAAAAAAATAATAATAAAAAGCCAGCCAGCTGTACTGGTACCTCCTCCCATAAGGCTGACATTTCAAATCAGTTCTTTATCAGTACATGCTTCTTTCTTGCCTTTACGATAGCCTCAAAAAATGTTGCAAAGAGCTTGGTCAGTAGTGATAACCTCTCCAAAGCAGTGACCTACAGCAAGGAGAGGAGTGTTTCTGAGCAGCTAGAGTATAGTAGCAAATAAATAGTTTGTACTTGGCTACACTGTCAATCTTTTCAGTGTTCACATTTGGGCTAACACTGTGCCTATGCCCACTTTTTTGTTTGTTTGTTTGTTTCAAATATATTTATAAAAGTTCATCATAAAGACTCACTCTTGGTTAAACAATATGTCAATATTAATCATATTATTTCGTCCAAAATTTTCAAAATTCTCAGACCAGCTTTTGAAGACTCAGAGCAGACCTAATGTGGGAGCTTTTTTGGTTTGGCTGGACATTCTTTTAATGACAAAAGGTGAAGTTAATATTTTAGGAAAAAAAAAATCCCAAATGTATTGGTAGTGCAGTGCTTACTTGCAAGTGTAATTTTCAAAGCATTTAGGACTCCACAGAAGTGGTAGGGATAATATGAATTCAAGGTAATATTTGAGCTTCAGACACAGCTATTTCTCTGTTTGCACTCTATTTTCATAGTGGCATTTCTCAGCCTCTGCACTGTTCTAACACTGCAGGTAGCAGTGGGACTGACTCAGTGCTTCCGTTTCCATCTGCTGTTCCCCGCCTGTGCCTTTGTTGATCTCTGGCTTGTAGTTAAGGTAACCATTGAGTGGAAAGGACCTGGTGTTGTGCAGTTGTATCTGAACTAGGCATAGAGGTGAAAGGCTGGAGCTGTCACAGTAAGTCTCCATGGCAGTAGCATGGTTGGCTGTCTATGGCACTTCCACGTTGTGTGTTATTTTGGTTTTAAATCAAGCTCTATGAGCTCACGGTCCTGTGGGACAAATAATGTAGAACTGAAAACCAAAAATGTGTGCATGGTTTTAATGATGTCCCAGTCATGACTTCCGTAGTGTTGGAGAAAGACTGATGTAGAGAGATGGTGTTTTGGGACAAAACATGGAATAACAATAAGGGCTGTGACTACTGATAGCATTTCTTTTATTGTATAGTGTTAATTGCAGCAGTATTCATAAACACATGCATACATGTGCATATATACAAACCCATCATTTTCCTTTCTGTTTATTAAGAGCCACCCTTTGTCTGTGAAGGGCTGAGGATCGCCCCTGTGCAGTGGAGAGGAGCTCTGTATGTCCTTAGCCTTAGCCTAGCCCTGACAGACAGGTACATATTTCTCCAGTAAAGGTGATTCTGCAAACTTTACCGTAAACTTGTTCCGTGGCCTAACTTTTCCAATAGTTATAACATTTGCCTATTATTTAATCTAAATTCCCTCTTGCTGCATCTTAAACCCATTGCTTCTTGCTCTGTTCTTCTTCTCTAATGAGAATGATTGGTCTATGTCGTCTCTGAAACAGCCCTTTGCATATCTGTAGGCAGTAATGCTTCCCCTCAGTCCTCTTTCCTCCAGACCGAGCAGCCCCTGCTCTCATAACCTTTTCTCAGAGGTCTTATTTACTAACTCTTAAATCATTTTTGTTACTCTCATCTGAACTCTCTCCAATGTCTCTGTCAGTTTTAAAATGCAGTGCCCCAAAATGAGCGTTGTTCTCCGAATGAGGCCTAGCTAGTGCTAAGTAGAGCAGAATAATTATCCTGCTTGTTTAACATGAGGTATTCCTCAGCATGGCTCTTGCCTTGGCTGCCAGGGCTTGGTCCCCTGGCCTCCCCATCCATTTGTTATCCTCTGCAACTCTGCAGAAAATGGGAGCTTTCTAGTGCAAAGTTTCTAGGGCAATAAATAAATAAATTAAATTCCAATGTCTTCATTATTCCCCATTCCTAAGGGGAGGTGCTCCACTCTCCATCTACTCACAGCACGGAGGGGCTGGCAGTGTCTCTGCTGTGTCCCCACTGCTCCATGTTGGCTCTTGGATAAATCCAAGCCTGGAGCCTGGGGTGGTGGCTGCAGACCCACAGCACAGAGCTGTGTGTGGGCAGTGCTGACCCAGGGATCACCTTTGGCTGAGATACGCCCCATCATTTTTAGTGTGGATGCTCTGTTAACCTCTTGGCCAAGCCTTGTGACTCACCTATTGCATTTCCCCAGTCCACTGCAGCTCTGGAGACCTGCACAGGAGCCTTGTGTAGGTGGGGAGGGACAGGTCTGGAGAGTCTGGGGTGGCTGCCACCAGAAATAGCAGGATCAGAGGAGGGAAGGGCACGTTAATTTTTTCAGTCCCATTCAGTGAGTGGAGGATAACTAAAAAAAAAAAGTTATCAAAGCTAAGGGTCATATTTTGTTTTCATGCCCATACCAGAAACAATTTGCTGGAGAATCATTCCTGATATGTGTTTGGGCACTTGGTGTTTAAGGCTTGAGGGGTGAGGCTGTCCAGCAGCATGGGAACTGTAGGGACAGCATGGCCTCACAGGGATGGCTCAGTGCTGGTGACAGGCAGGCACTGATTCGAAGCTCCCTTGCAGATAGAAGCTAAGAGGATATTTCCAATTCTTTGCTGGCTCACACCCGTGAGAGCTGAGGTGCTGATACCCTCAGTGGTACATCATCCAAGGAAAACATGGACAAACATGGGATATCACCCTTAATATCAGCCACCACCATTTTGTGGGATCCTGTAGCAAAACTTGTGTCACTTTAAGTTACAATTTACACCCTAAATATAGGGACAGCGATACTTCCAATGAGTGCCATGTGACACATTTAAAATGTTTGACAGGCTTTGGAGCTAAATCCAAAGCCCTCTCTTTCAAATGTCCCCTTTGACTTTGCAGAGCTTGGAGCTGGCCCTGGAGACCCTCTGACTGGAAGTGCTGCTGAAGATGATTACTTCTTTCAGAGAGCAAGACAATACCTGCTGACAAATTGTTTTGCCTGCAAAGAATTAAAACTCAGTGAATGAATTCTGCATAAATCTTCCAGTCAGACTTCAAGAGAGAGTGTGAATGCTAAAAATACACCCACAGTCTCAGGCTCTGTGTTCAGCAAAGGTGCTGGGCCAGAGCTTCAGCTTTGCTGAGTGCACATTTGTTGAAGCAGAGTGAGAAACTGGCTATGACTTCCTGACTCTGTGTCTGGCTGCCAGCCCACACCAGGCTGGGGAAGCCGTGTAGCTGCTCTTGTGATAGCATGTCCAAGGCCTTAGTCCTGATGCATAAGGATGGTATAACCTGGGCACATCCCCTTGCCCTTCCTTCCCTTTCTTGCCTCTGCCTCCCCTGCTGACATGGGCCTTGGAGCAAAGGTGTCAAAGGAGCAGCAGAGCAGTCTGAGGGAATGTTTCAGTGCTGGCCATCAATCATATAACCAGGTAGCACAGCTTTTCCCTTTTACCTCAGCACCTCTTAGGCAATGCAGAGAATGTGCCCAGGATTTACGAGGCTCGTGCTGAATGCAGCCAGCATCACTGCCTGCTACATTTTTCCACCTCAGTGCACCAGTATGCTGCTTAATAGACCTCTGGCATAATGTGCAACAGTACCCAGCTCTGCACCTTAGAGCTAAAAATGAGGAGACAGGAAGAGATGAACGGCAGAGCTGTTTTTCATGCCACACAAAGGGAAATTACACAGGAAGTAAGTCACCTCCTGAAGGGACTAGACACAAGAGGAGTTATCTTTCTCTGTTAAATTAAAAAGAATGATTAAAGGCCAGATAGTTCAAGCACTTCGGGCAGATACTGCATAAGCACTTTTCTTGCTAAGAAAGTAACCACGTAAGTTAGTGACTGACTTTAAAACAACAGAGAAACTGTAGTTGTGAAAAATCACTATTGCTAATTTACCTTCTGGCAGGTGTAGGAACCAGTTTTGGCTCCAAGTAGCACTTCATGCAGTACTACAATACTGCAGCTTGTAAAGAGTACCCGAACATGTGAGGATGTGGTGTCTGGGTTTCTCCATGCTTGACTGCTGAACTTGAATGGCCCTCACAAAAGCTTCACATATTGAGCAAAGAACTGTGAAACCCAGCCCCAGCTGAATGCATAGTCTGCTGTCTCTTTTGGCTTTGCAAAGGTATGCAACACTGGATTCACATAAACTGACTGAAGCTGGAGACACTGGAGCAAGGTATTCTCGAATCTCTTATCACATCCAGCATCTCTTTGGCATTTCTTGTTAGCTAGGTCAATACACCTGCCAGAGGAAATCCTTTTCTCTGGCTGTCTCAACACTAACCCTGTTCTGTCTCAGTCACAGCAGGTAAAATAAACCAGAATGGTCCCTCCAAAGTGTTAGAGGGTTTTCAGTACAGCCTATGTAGCAAAAATCTCCATATCAGATCTTGTACCTAAGGAAAAAATTTTTCATCTTTCGTCTTTCTATTTTTGCCCCTTTTACTTCACACCAGCTAGCACATTAGTCATATTTAAAGGAAAAGTACAGTTCATTTTAAAGGCTGTCCCATCCCAGTCTGTATGAAAACCTTTCCATTCATCTCAGCAGATGTTGGCAAGTTGTAAACCTGACTACTGAAGGACAGTACCATAGGGAAAGAGATTCATCCCATCTCTAAGCTCTGTGATTCTGGGGTTTAGTAATTTTCTCTTAGCAAAGATTTGCCTCCACCAAGAAATATGTGCAAGGTGTTTGTAACTGGGGTTTGATTGGAACTGATCATACAAAAACTTCCCCTAAAACCCTAGTTTCCCCATAAAGAGGAAAAAATTGCTACAGCCAAATGGAATTGTCTGCACAGAGACCTGGCACAGGATTGCTACCCCACACTGGCCATTTCATGTGATCAAGATTTAGGTAACACCTGAATCTTTCAGCTCCCCCAGCAGCAGGAAAATTAGGGGAACTTCCTCCTAATCTCCTGCTCTTTTAAACTCTCAGCATTACGAAAAAAGTCTCTGACTCAATGGAATTGTAGTAAAAATAAAGTAGTGGTGTGTGAACCTATGGCTCTGGTGTCCCAGGCTGGAGAGAGAAGCAGAAAAACTTTGTTATTCAGATAAGCTGCTTCTCTTTGGTTACTGCTCTGACTGCAGTCTGAGGGCAGTAGGGGAAGGAGAACAGCACAACCTATCATTTGCAGCTCATATCAAAAGCTGACCAAGCCAAGGCAGCCTCTTTCTCCCCCACCCCTATAAATGGTAGTGATAACTTTTATGCGATAGGATAGGAAGGGATCAAACTTGATGTTATACCTTGCTCCTTTGAAATACATACTTCTAGCTGCCCATATATACTTTGTTACTCAGGTCCTAACAATGTGATGGGCCATCTATAACCCTTTTTAAAAATAATATTTGAAGGATGAGTGGGACAGAAAGCCCCCATATCTTTTAGAGACCAGCCCTAAAAGAAGATTCCTTCTAAATCCATCTATTCCAGTCAATAGCGCTTGGCACAGCCACTATGTCTACTATTCCAGACATTAAAAGATAATTTATAACANGAGGAATCAGACCACATTTCTTGAGACTTTGAAACAGATGGCACAGTCTGCATAACCTGAGTGAATGTTTTGTCTGGCCTTCATTGCAATTCTTTTGGTTTTACTCAGTCTTTCTTTCCTTTTTTTTTTTTTTTTTTTTTTTTCCTAAAGCTATAAAAGGAAAATTAATAAACTAACATTAGCATCAAATTCTCTAAATTGCCAAGTCATACTCTGGCTAGCTTTTCCCCCATGCTGTGCACCACGGTGAACATTTATGCTTACACCACATCCCTTCCTGAGTAATTTATAGCATTTAAAAGCTTAGTTGATCTTGTGGGCTGCTTGGTTCCTTGGTGCTTAAGTGGACTCTTGGCTCTGAGGCAGTGGCTCCAGGTCTAGCAGGCAGCAGTGCCCCCTCAGTGTTTGATTGCTCCCCTACTCATCCAAGGACATAACTAGCAGTATGAAAGATTTCTCCCAAGACTGATGCACACAATTAACTGAATTACTTCAAGGGTGTGGATAGGATAGATTTAAAGTGGAACCTGTTACTGTGCCAGTGGCTGGATGAGGATCCTGCTGTGCCAGTCACAGAGGAAGAAAATCCTTCTCTGCCAGTTCTCAGTGAAGAAGTTCTTGCTGTGACAGCAGATCCAGCTCACACGCCTGATATAATGCCCTCAATTACCATATCTTTGTAATTATCATCCCTGTCTGATAACTCTTGTGGAAACTATCAGATCTTGAGTAGAGGATCTAGGAGACTTGTAAGAATATAATGTCTTGAATTGATCTGTCTGTTTAATGTTTCATCACTCTGCCACCGATTGATCATTCTTTGAATAAAATGATAGCATAGCTGTATGCCAACACTTGTGATTCATTTTCACTTAGCTAATCAAAATGTTGTTTCACAAGACCCTGATGATGTTCAGGATGCCTTTTAGGAGGTATTACCTTACACCAAGCTGGCTGACTCAGGTGGTCTTTTTCTTATAATATTACCAGACCAAGCCCCATGATTTATGAGGCATGTTTTTTCCTCCAGCAAGTTCCTACAAGGGTGCAGAATGGTTTGATTTAAAAGTT
>VZUA01033417.1:6002-16504 GCA_013401035.1 Horornis vulcanius | reverse complement strand
CCTGTTCCTGGATCTGCACAAAGAGTGTCATTGCACAAAGCAGTGCTGCAACACATGCAGCCAGCAGACAGAGTGTGATGCAAATAATCTATTCAGAAGCTAACATAGCCCAAAACCTCCTCTTTGAGCTGTGAAAAAGGCAGAGTGCTTGCCGTGCTGTTGCTAGACGTGTAGAGACTGCTTCTCTCGGACATGACAAAAGGCTCATGTGTCTGTGACTCTATGACTCAGTTGCACAAGTGCCATCAAAGCTGCCTTAGGACAGATACCAAGCTGCCATTGTGACCCAAGACACTGGATCAGTCTGTGGAACATCTTCCCTTACCTGATGACCACAGATCTGTGTGTGCTTGTGTGGGCAGTAAAAACTGCACTGACATTCACTTGATGGAAAAACTGATTTCCAGGCAAGGGGCAGGTTGTACTCATCCTGCGAACACTGTGAAATCTACAAACTGGCCTGTCTGTTCCACAGCACCTATTTATTCTTTCAATATTGCCTTGTTATCTGTGCACCAGCCTTCTTTACAAATCGGTCTAGCGGCTTGATGCAGCTCCATGACATGCCAGAAATTATTTCAATTGCCACTACACGGGAGAAAGTGCTATGGTATAAAGGCACCCTTTATATCACAGCTGATGAGCTGTGGGCTTCTGCACATCACAGACCAGACACTCTGGGGTAGAATTGGTGAGGTATGGGGTGGAAAACTGAGTGGTAGGGTGGGTGGAATATTGGCTGGGCTCAGGGTTGTGCGAGTGCTGTGTAACAGACAGGCCAGTTTGTAGCTGGCAGCCTGTAGTTAGTTGAGTCCCTCAGAGATTAATCTTCTCCAGATATTCTGCAGAACTGCCCACATTCTTCTTTATGCTTCCTGTGCTCACAGGCACCTCAGCAAAATGAAAGCAAGCCCCTCCTTGCTGGTAGCCCCTACGCAGCTGCATTCACGCACTCTGACTTTTAGAAGCGTTGTTACAAATTCTGGAGAGCAGGATGCTGCCTCCCAGGGTCTGCAGGCTAGTCCATATGGATCACAGGGCTGTGGCCTGGCACTCAGCTCCTCTCTTTGGGGGTAGAGCAGCTCTCCTTTAATGTGATGCCAGCTGTGGATGGCAGTCACATGGGCTGAGTGTGGGGCAGCACTGTTAAACACTGCTAACTTTGACCAGAGATGGTTTTGCTTTGGGAAGGAGGAGGCCTGACACCACCTGAATTTTTGTGGGGGTCACCAAAGTCTTTGAGTTGTGGCTTTCTGCTGTGGGCAGCAGTAGCAGCACACGTGTCAGTAGACACCCCAGGGGGAGTCTGCTGCACCTGCACCATAGCCCTGTGCAGGCAGGAAATCCCCACTGCTTAAAAGCTAGAAGGGCTGCCCTCGTTAGCTTTGCCTCTGCTGTTACAGACTGGTTTTGCATCTCTTTGCAACTGCAGGAAACAGTCTCCAAATAAGAGACTTAAAAATGTTTTTATTTTCCTTAAATGCAGAGGAAGGCTAATAAAATGAAAAGGGACATGACACTCTTAAGTGACAGAGAGGAACAGAACCTCCACTGCTTTCTTCTCTTCCCTATCTCAGGGATATTTTAAGGTTACTTCAAAGTCACTCAGATCTCCACCAGACTTTTTCCAGTTCCTGGAAAACCTTTATTCAGATTTCCCAGCACTTAAACCAGTTGAGGAAATGCTTCTGTTATTCCAAACAGTTGAATCCATGATCCATGTGATTAATGAGACCACCAAGAGAGGAAAGCAAGTTGGGTCTGCATCTTGTAGGCAACACATATTTTTCTTTGTGGCACAAAATTTCCTCATTCTTTTTCTCAGAACAGTGTGGGAGAGCGGAAGTGTCTCAGTTTGAGATCTAATCTGTTCTGCCTTTGCAGGAAGCTACAAAAGTCTCAAGCTTTCAGTTGATGCATTTTTCTAAATAAGAAACCCTTTGGGCAAAGCCTGACTGTTCAGAGATCAGAGTGGTTGCAACTCATGCCCTTTGTTCCCAACTACTTAACCTTACACCTGTATCCCCTTGCCATCAGCCCAATAGGCAGAGTTTAATTCCTGTAAAATACAGCAGCTGTTGGGTATTTTGCTCTGTTGAAAGCTTTTCCTGTCTCACTGCAAGTGGCTAGGGAGGTCTACTTTCATTTGCAAACCTGTGCAAATTAATATTTCTCAGAGTATTTATATCAGAGTACAGCCTGTTAGTCCTTGACCCAGCTAACTTATCTGCTTAACTGTCACAGTCATATTTAAGCTCACCTCAACATGCTTCTACAGGTTCAGCAACTTTGCAGATGTCTTCAGAACCTGAAGACTAAGTGCCTCTGCCACAAAAGCCAAAAGATTTGCCCCTCTGAGAGGAATTTAAGCTGAATTTAGTCCTTCTCTAGAATGAGGAGATGATAGAAGCCAATTCAAAGCCATTCTTCCAGAAGTTAAATCATACTAAGTAATGTCAGTCGTGCTTGTCATGACATAACTGGCTGGAAAAGCATAGGAAACAAATGTAGCTGTTGGATACAAGCTTTCACATCCTTCATCCCTCCATGGGTTCTTCACCCCCACCATGCCTGGCAGTGTGGGGTCATTGCTGCTGAATACTGACATTTGTTGCTGGTAAGAAAAGTAAGCTAAAACCAGAAACAAATCATATTAGCTCCCTTTCTGGTGTATTTTTTCTAAACAGGGTTTATTTATTCCAAATATTTGAAATCTTGTTAATGCAATTTTCTAAAATTGCAATTTCTATACCACAGGCTTCAAAGCAGATTTGTGTCTTAGGAGTCTGACAGCAGTAGTCTTTTTAGAAGTCATGAAAAGTACAGATAACACTTACATTGAGAAAAAGAAGAAAAAGGGAGAAAAGATTGCCATTTGTTTATAGCTTCTTCAGAAATACTCTTTTCAGAGTGGAACTTTTTGTGTTTCATCTCTTCTGAAGGTGATTTTCTTTCAAATTGTCAGCAATACATGGAAACTTTTTAACATAAATGCAAAATGCCTTAAATTATGAAAATTGTGTGACTAATGACTGAGTAAAAAGTCTCTCTCTTGGTTTGATACACAGACTCTTATGCATGCTAAAAATGCTCAGTGGAATTACCATTTACTGTGTTAGTCTTAGAAATGTAATGACCACATTAAAAATCAAGTATTTTAAAGGGCTTAAACACATGATTCTGTTTATTATTGAAGGAAGTACTCTAAAATAAGACAGGCAGTTAAAATGTGTATTCCAGTGTGAAATATGCTGGGGAAAGACAATAAAATCTCATGAAAGACAGTCAGGTGCAATAACAATGTTAGATTCCATGTTCTGTATACAAACAAATACTCTATTTACAAACTGCACACCACAACAGAAGGCAGCATCTTCACAAAACGTCATCATAAAAGCATAGGACTGATCTGGATTTTTTTTTTCTCCAAGTTTGAATTTTCTATATAATGCTTGGGACAAAGGAAAACAGGTGTGAAAAGAACCATAAAAAATTGCCACTGCAGGAGCCATTTGGATGGCTCTGTTCTTCCACAAGGTAAGAACCACAGAGAGCTGAATTCAGATTCACCCTACA
This sequence comes from Horornis vulcanius, assembly GCA_013401035.1. Taxonomy (NCBI): domain Eukaryota; kingdom Metazoa; phylum Chordata; class Aves; order Passeriformes; family Scotocercidae; genus Horornis; species Horornis vulcanius. The sequence continues at coordinate 12,928 of VZUA01033417.1, read as the reverse complement.
GTTCTCTCATGCCTCCAGGAAAAAAGTACAGGAAATGACAGTCAACTTTATAGTTCATTTTGGGGGCAAGTGGTGTGAAACAGCTTTAATGTTAGTGAGAATTAGCTTGGTGCTTTTCAAAGTAGGGTGTGACTGTATCCACCATTTTAGTATGATGATATATCAATGAAAATACATTCTGTACACAAATCAGCAAAACACAGCTGAAAATAGAGACAGTGTGATTAATCCATATATTTTTAAAATAAATATGTACAATATTTACATTTTGGACAGTACCAGAAACGAAAATCTCCAGGTTATGAACCACTACCTAAAAAATTTTCTTTATTATTATATAAAATGCATTCGCTGTACAAATATTTATAAATACCTCTGTATAAACATTTCAGGGAAATATCTGTGGATTCATTCAAAAGAAAAACATGAGAAACTCATTATCAACTAATATTTAGCTATCAAGTGTCCACATATGAAACAGTTTAGAGCATCATGAATCAGAAAAAAGTAGATTTCCAGTGTTGAGAATATTTTGTGTTCTGCTTCTGTACCATCATACTGACAAACGTGATTGTCTTTTCTGAAAATCTGCAGAAAAGCAGCAGGACCGAATCAGTTTGACTCACTGATTGCTATTGACTGCACCATGTCAGACAGAGCTTCTGGGTCTGCTTCTTCTTTACCATTATCTGAATTTTCTGATGAGATGTAACAGCCAGAATCTCTTGGACAGTCATTTAACTGTGATTTGTCAAAACTCTGGTGAAGGCTTAAGTTCTGCGTCTCCTGACCACCCTCACTTTTCTGCTGTTCTTCAACTAGAAAGATAGAAAAAGAAAGAAAAAAATGTCAATACAAGTACCTTGGGAAAGAGCTGAGATAGCAGCATGACTGATCTTGAAGAAGTTTGGAAACAGAGCTGGTAATCTACACACGACTACATCAATATTGCTTGTCCATAAACAATAAGAAACAGAAACCTCAGCATCCAAGAATTAGAAGTGTGATTACAGAAGTGTAACAACATCTGAGTTAACACTGAGGTTGGTCTTTTTCCTTCTGGATGTTTCTCAGAGATGAATGCTAGAGGCTTTGGCCTGATCCTTTATGCTGAGGTCCTTCAGGCTGTGCACAATGCAGCAGTCACCGTGCCCACAGCAGAGATGGGACCTTTCCCCCTCTCGTGCTCCTGTATCCCAGGTGGGATTCTGCATTAACCACAGAGCACACTGTGCCTTGTTTAGAACACACTGCCCTGTAGATCTGTCTTTTGAGTGCAACCCCCACCACCTGATGTGCTCTCCTGCAGGGAGAGAGACTGCCCTGGCCTTCAGAAGTGCCCGGCACAAAGATGTGGTAACCAGCTTTTCTAAAGCACTGAGCTTTACAGCAGGAGTGGGTGGCTCTTGGAAACTTCCTAAGCTTAGCTTGATATCCAGAAGGTTATTTTCCAAAACACAGAAACCTCAGAGGAAGCTAAGATGCCTAATTTCTGCTATATGGTTTTTGAACACTGTTCCAAAACTAAGTAGAAGCAAATTATCTTGCAAATAATTTGCCCTTGTTTAGCTGCTGTATAACTAATCTGTTCAGATTCAAAATCTGGAACTCAGCGGCAGTATCAACAGATCTCTCAGAAAAAGCTCAACAAGAGAGGATATTCAAATATATAATGACTCTTATATGTATTGGTTTTAAATTTCCTCTTCCTGTTCTCTGTCTGTGAAATACATGTTAACTCACAGTAAATTTCTTTAGAAAATAAATGATAAAATAAAAATCTTGCCATTTCCCTACTATTTTTCTTGTGCTGTTGTCAACCTCCTGTAGCTGTAGTTTTACTTCAAACTGTATCTGGCTTTCCAAACCAAGTATAGGGAACACATCTCAGAGGAAACAGATGGTTTTGCTCAGATTTTCAGAAAAATGGCACTTTTTTGCTTTTGCAAAGAAAGTTCCCTTCTTCCACTTCATTTGTTACTGTCTGGTTAAACGGTCAGTTCTGGATCTTTAGTCATATTTAAACCATCTCAATTCAAGTTCAGTTCAGGCAGAATGGAAGTCCAAAGATATGAAGGATTTAATGCTGCTTCAAAATCTAAATCTATTTTAGTTCCTGGAATTTTAAAATTTCCACAAAGAACATTCATTTCAGTTTTTGGAAATTATAATATTTGGTAAAATGTGAAAGATTTTAAATTTGATTTTTTTCTATCTTGTATTGAATAACACAGAATAATTTAGAAATGAAAGAGTGAAATTTTTCACTCTTTTAGAGTGAAACAGAACAGTGGGAGAGTTTCTTTGGAGACCTTTTTCATTGCATAAGATTTCAACAAGCTTATTTCACAAAGCATTTTGATTTATTGAGTAATGTTTTGAGGTCTTGATGGAAGTCTTGTAGATCTGTTTGGCCTGATTAAATCTGCTTTAATATCTTCTAACTTCCAATTGCCTAATAAATTGAAAAACTAAGCTGATTTTTTTAAGAATCCAAAGTCTCAACTTAGTTATTTTTTCAATAAAGTCTGAGGGTATAAGCATAACCAGATGTATTTAGAAGAATACTAAAAAAAATTAATTTAAATATTTTCCAAGGAATAAAATTTCCACCTTGCTCCCAAATAAATTAATGGTTAATTTCACTTGCGTGAAAGAGTACACGTTGCAGCAGATTTAATTGATATCTGCAACTGTTTTATCTCCTTCTCACTTTACAGAGCAGAGTTTGTCATGTCAAATGTTATCTCTCTCTTTGCAAGGAAAATATTTGATCATGTAGGGTCCAATTGATTTCTGATTGAAGTCAGGAAGGAATTACAAAGGCATCACACCAGTGAAGGTATTCCCGCTGCTGTTGGCAGCCACTGAAGTAGTTCAGCATAAATAACAGCAAAGCCTTGCCCTGAGTGTGCCTTCAGCTCCTTGCAGCACCATCCCGCCAGGGCAAAGGGAACCAAGTCTTGTGCAGCCCTGGGAGCCCTCCTGCCCTGCTGCCTCCCCCCTAATCCCCTGGGCCGCCTAATGCTGCTTGCTGCCTTCTCATCTGCTGCTCCAGCGTCATCCGCTGCCCTGGCAAGCACTGACCTAAAAAGTGTTAATCCTGTTTGCATTTTCAAGGTCAGAGAGGAGCCCCCATCCACTTTGTTTGTTTTACAATGGAAAGAAGACTGAGTAACCAGTGGATTAAAAGGAAAATGCAGTCTCAGTCACTGTATTAGTACCTTGTAACTGGTTGTCTGGATAATCTGAGCAGTTCCTCTATGAATAACAGATCCTATTTTTTTTTTTTAATCAATGTCTCCCTAGTGTGTTTCAGGGAAAAATGCACAAACAAGATTAGAACTGAGATNAAAATGAGAAATTTCTATTTAGAAGACATACATATATGTAAAACTTCCTGTAAAACTAGTTGAATTTTCTTACATGAAAAACTGAAAACCACAAATATGCAGGTGTTTGAGACACTAAAAATGTTGTATTTTCTATTTCTCATTCTAGGCAGAAAAAGTTGGAAGAACACCACTCCCCCTCCATTTTTATGAAGAAAAGACTGAAAGCAAACTTTGGTGCCTTTTTATTTTTTTCTCTTTAAAGCAGTCTTAAATACTATGCAGCAACTGCTAAACCACTTGAACAGGATGCTGAGTAGCATAAAAATACATAGCATGCAAGTTTAGAAGTAGCTTCATGAGAAGAGCAAAGCAACTTTTGCTCTTTTTTTTTTTTTTTTTTTTTTTAAGCTTTTGACTCTTCTATTCCTTTCTGCTTAAGTCCTTTCTCTAACATGTACATGCTCAAGTTCTACATTAGGAAAGGTAGGTTTGCTGCCTTTAATCTTTTGGACATCAGAAGAAAGCCACGCTGCACAGAAAACAGGAATTGATAAAATTAAACTGCCGTTAGATGTTGTGGAATCATCAGAAATAACTATCTTATCAACAAATGGAAGTCCTATCATTTTTCTACAGTAAAGCAGTTTCACATAAGATAAATGGCTCTCAGTCACTGTTGTCTATGATATGGCCAGAACAGCCCAAGATATGCATCATTTTGACACATTTATTCCAGTACTCCTTTAGACAGTAGGATTATATTCAGACTTCTGAAAAAAATGTGAGGCCTTTAGCCTTGGTAAGAGATGTATGATGCATCCCTTATCTTCCTCACTATTTAGACCTTTAAAATGAGGTTTTGTTATTCAATGACTTAGATGAGCTCAACAAATGCAAGGATAGATTTCTTTTTTCCTTCACCAACGTTTTTCCTCTTTCTAATGAGGCTAAAGTCCTGATTAGGGAAGCACTTTAATCTTGGGTTTAAGGGAATTCAACTCAAGAATGCACAGAGGTCACTCTGACACCTGTGCAGTTATGTCAGTTTAAACCAGATGAGTGACAGGAGGTCTTGGACAAAAAGAAGGTCACCCAAAAACAAACCAAACTTCATGAGTGTGCTCTCTGAGAGTTTGTCTTTATGAGTTTTGTCCAGGAGAACGGGGCTAGGAGCACCCTGCTTTAGGCTGAGTGACTCGCCTGCCCTCCTGGGAGGTGCTGCAGTGCTGTACTGAGCAACAGCTTTCAATAGCTAAAGACTCAAAATCACAGAGTCACAGGACACTTGGAACAGACCTCTGGAGATCACCTGGTCCAACCCCCCTGCCAAGGCAGGGCCACCTGGAGCAGGTGACGTGGAATGTGTCCAGGTGGGTTTGGAATGTCTCCAGAGAGGGAGACTCCACATCCTCCCTGGTCAGCTGTTCCAGTGCTCTGCCTCCCTCAGTGTAGAGTTCTTCATGCTGAAATGAAACTTCTTGGGTTTTAGTTGATGGCCATTGCTCCTTGGCCTGTCACTGGGCCCCACCAAACAAAGTGAGTTTTGAAGGATAAAGCCAGACCTCCTGTGTACGTACACAGATCATGTGTCACCTGTGCCAGTCAGACCATCTAAGTGTGAAAATGAAATGAGAGCTCACAAAGCATCAAACTCAGAAAGGATAATTTTGGAGCAGTAAAGGGTGGTAATTCTTGGAAAAGACGCAGAGAAACCTGAAGTGGATTGTGCAATACTCTGGGCATTCAAAAGACCAAATATTTTGTGGATATTTACAGGTAGGTAACTTGAAATATTGCATTCACTCAAATCAGTGGCATAGCTTTTGTGGGAAGGAAAAGTTATTGAACTGATGTGAGAAAGCAGAAATAAACTTCTTTTTTTATCTAACATATGGAAGCAAACAAATGTGCCTCCAGAAAAAAAAAAAAAAAAAAAAAAGGTGAAAAATACTAATACTCATTCAAGGTTGAGCTTCCTTGGGAAATCCAGCAATAGCATGTTCAGGCCAATGGGTTGTACCACTGTACAGAAGGGGAGATGGTCTGTGAGCACTATTTGACCTTGACAAGATACTGTGTGATCCCATGTATTGAAAGGGGCTGGCCAGTGTAAAATGGATCTCTTGGTGCCTGATTCTCACGTAAGGAATGTGGCTGAGAACTGAAAGTTGTGTACTTATCTATCTCCCACCTTGCTGTCCAAGAACAATAAATAAAGAATAAACCTTATTTGATATTAGTAGTGGAATTTAAAGTATGACCTGCACTTAAATATGAAAAGTAAGCAAAGGAAAGGGATTTGGGGAGATAAGTGTAAAATATTATCCTCCAAATTACACATATTCATCTTTTGCAGTTTTTCCATAAAATTAATTAACTGTATGTACATATCCAATGAAGTCTAATTTTTTTTTAGCTCAGAATAATTTTGAACTATTACTAGTTACTAGTGTAGCCCAGTGGATTTCAGGGATGAACCTCTTGATTTAAATCATCAGTGGGAGAAGAGGATCAAGCCTATTTTGCACACACGAAAACGTGTGTCCTGGGAAGCGGTCAAGAAGTTCCAAACTTCCTTTATTACTTTATTCATTAACCATCCAGCAACTGCTTCACTTTAAAAATAGCATCCTACAAAAGCACAGACATCCATCTCCTGTCTAGAAGCCATCTGGGAGAAGAATGGAAACCTATTAAGAAATACTTTATGAAAAAGCCTTTTTTTTTTTTTTTTTCTTTCCCTCACAGCCATGAATTCATAGAAACCAAGACTTTTGCCCCAAATATAAAGGTCTGAATAACTTGTTGAAAATCTAAAAAGATATCTGAGAAGGTTGGGAAGGTCATGAGGAGCTTACAAATCCTTGCAGTTCTAGGATAGCCTTGCTACATGAAGTACTTGAAGATGATGAATTTGGGCCTGGACTCCCAGGAAAGGGAGAAAGAAGATAGTGCAGTAATAGAAAGAAAAATCTTCTTAAAAAACACTATGTGGTAGCATTTGCTAAATAAAACTTTTTTAAAATTCATGGTATAAGATGGGTAAAATTAATTCTTTCAACTTCATTCAGGTCTAAATCAAACGTAAGATTAAAAAAAGTCACTGCCAAAAATCCTATATTTTGCATGGTTTTAAGTAGCATATAATATGGAAACAACTGGTGCAGGCCTTTTGGTTAGAAAACTCAATAAATGTTTATTCTGCAAAATGAATTATACCATGAGTATGTGTCATGAAGAAATTACTTAGGATAACATACAATAAATGTCAAGAAAAAGCCAAGAAATGGCAAAGAAATTAAAAGCCTTGTAAAAACTGCTGGACATCTCACAAGATCAGATTTCACATTAAAGAAATATGAAATCTTGTTTTACTACCATTATAGGAGGGTCTAGTAAAATGGGGCTACGTTCCAGCACACTTGGCTGTTCTGAGTAATAGCAGTGTCACTACAACTCAGAAACCCTTGTATTTCAACTCTGGGCCATACCTGACTCTCCATCCATTAATCAAACGTGCTTCATGAAAGCATGAATGGAATGCAGAGACATGGAAGTCTTCCAAGCTCTGCGAGAAAGATGAGCCTAGAA
>VZUA01033414.1:37983-52935 GCA_013401035.1 Horornis vulcanius | reverse complement strand
AAACCAAAAAAAAAAAAAACCAAAAAAACACCAATGCTTGTCTATTTTTGCAAGCTCCACAGAGAGCCATGTATTGTCCATGTATTTCAAGGACAGACTTCCAGGGTGTATTCTTGAACTGTATTATAAATTTGAGGACATATGACTTGAAAAAAACCAAACCTAGCTGGTTTTCCAATGGTGAAAGGAACTAAATGTTGTCCATTATGACAACGAGGCTTTTCCCTGGGCCATAGGGGTAGATTCAGTCTCTTGGCCTCAGCTCAAGCGTTCCCTGAAGATATGACATGGAGAGGCAGATTTATGGTGGCATGGATTATCCATCTGCTGGAGGTGTGAAAAGTGGAGGGGTTAACACTGGTGAAGTGACCTGCAATCTTCTTTAGGCAGCTCTGTTGCACAAAGCCTGTGAGACCTGCAGCTGGGAGGGCAGGGAGGGGGCTCTGCCTGGGAAAGGCAGCAAAGACACCACTTCCCTTTGGTCAGCAGGAACTGGTGCTCCATCAGTGCAGCTGGAGGCACTTTTGGCAAGAGCTGTGGTAAATGCACAGCAGCTTTCAGCAATTGTGGATGATACCATAAAGAAACTCAGAGCCATTAATCTACTGCTCTATTGGTTTGCATGTCCACCTGCACATTTTATCTGGACACACCATCATGGTATGAGGAACTTGTAGGTCTCAAATTATACAAGGTGTTGTATTCTGATCTTGGAAACTATGGCAGAAAGTTAAGGAGTCACCTAGAGCTTCCACGTTTTTATGAAATATACATCTAAGAAAAATATTCATGTCCTAAATTATGTGCTTCTGAATGCCATCACTGGAGATAGAAGAAGGAAATACCTCTCAGCACAGAGCTCCTTCAGATTACCCAGAGCAATGTTTTTTGGAACAACTTTTGCTCAATCCTGCCAATAATTCTCTTTTTTTTTTTCTAATTGAGAAAATGATAGGAAGAAGAATTTTTTTTAGAGATCATGAACATTAAGGAAGCACAATCTTGCTAGCTCATAATTACAGCCTTGTATCAGATTGCCAACCAGGTATCAGTCAAGCATTTCTTATCATTAAGAAATGGGTAATTGCAGCAGAAGATGATTGAAGGAAATCAGCCAATCTCTCTAAAAAAAAAAAAAAAACAACAAACAACAACAACAACAAAAAAAAAATCTATGTCTCCATTTTTCAGATGGGTATAGGAAACTGAGCATCAAATTTTGTCTAAAGGCTCCAAGAAAACATGCCAGGAGCTAAAAGCAATATAATTAAGAGGTGATTACAGATGAGCTTTACCTACAGCAGGGCGTGCAAAGCACCACACCTCCCCATGCCACACACAGATCACCCTTCTGCCAGGAGCTCCTAGCGTGGCTGCTAGGAAAGTATCCTTACTAGGAACATTTCCAAAGGGATCTGCTAGCGAGGTGGGAGCCACCAGCCTCCCTTCTACAGCCAAGAGCTACATAAACATCCAACCCTGTGTGCAGAGAGCTGGCTCTGACCTCAGGGCTGCCCTCGCCTCTCCTCCAGTGTTGAACTTCAAAGAAACATTAAAATAAACTTGCTCCTCCAAATCTGACAATTTATGCTGGAGTTGCTGCCATCTGATGACTTGGTAAAGAGACAGGAAACAGGAAAGAGGAGCTACTCTGACTCCAAGACTGTTAAAAGCTGAATTATGTTTGGCTGACAGAACAAAAAACCTGAAAGAAGTTCTGTGCTACAGGTGATCTAACGGTAGATAACTAAGAGAGCAGGATAGGGAAGATCTCCAGCAGTTTTTATCATCTTTGCAATACCACATAAATAAGTAGAATACTTAACAAAAGAAATCCTATTACACATAACTGTGTTTCCATTAATGACTGACATCGTTTACGACAAGATAGTGACTTAATTACATGTCATGTCCTAGTATGAGTTTCACAAAAACCAAGGTGTGTTACTTTGAGACACAGCATCCACATGTCTAGCATGGCAGAGAAAGGGAAAAATCGGGCCCCCCTACACAGGGCAGAGCCACAATACAACAGGGTCACACACCTTCAGACTAAATCTATGGATTTTCCAATTATCTTTGGACTTAAAAGAATATCCTAAAGACTCCTCAAGTCTATTGAAAGTATATCTGTTTTCAGCACATCAAAACATGAATGTGACTGTATTTCTAGTCCAGTTTGGCCACCATCCCAGCACTGGTGTGATGACAAAATCAGATCAGCTCTGATTCCTCCTGACATTCTGCTCTGATGTGACAAGCACCGATACGAGAAGATCCCATATTTCATTCACTGTTTCAGGTGGGCTCCCCAGTTGGGAGGATGATGAAGATAAGAAATTCTGTGGGCAGAGCATGAGGAAAGTGCAAGGCTCACCTGGCCTGCTCAGCTCTCCAGCCTCTGCCATGAAGGGTGCCTGCAGAGCAAGATTGACCCCAGCTCTGCCCATTCCCCGGCCCTCCAGCTGCCCCTCCAGCAGGGAGCTCCAGCTTCCCTGGAGACAACAGAGACAACCTGTCCCAGCCTTTGCCATCAGCTCTACTACCTCTGGCCCTTGGACTTTCCACATGTCCTTCTCTGACTCTAAATCTCACTCCAAGTCCCTCATTATTTAGGGAAAGTATTTAAAAAATAAATCCTGATTGCAACTTATCTTCAGAGTCCACACCTTGAGTCACCCCATGAAGGTGTGAATATATGCTTATCTGGATGAACACACAACATGAATTTTGCATCACTGCCCTCTCTTTTCCTCTTCTCTGCTGCTTCTCATCACCTCACTTTAGACAGTGAACCCTTCAGTCTACATAGCAGGTCTTGTCACGGCTGGGAAAAAAATACTTTCTATCCCACTTTGCATTTGCACGTACCTTTCTTGCTTGTTGCATGCTCTTAGTACACGTCACTACCAACAAACAGTCTGATTAACTCAATTTCTGGCAAATTGTTTTTGCAAGGGTGAAGAAGAAACAGCACAGTGAAAGTAAAGAAGTATCTTCACTAAAGAAGTACCTTATAAGATTAACATTATTGGATTTGGACTGAAGGATTTCAGACAGCACCGTGTCACAGTTGCTTCCTTTGCAAAACTAAACACATTTTAACCAAACAGCCAGAACCTTGGTCTCTGCCTGGACTCAAACTCAACTTGTTCCTCTTCATCTTAGATCAAGAACTCGACTAAAGCATCCCTCCAGTTTCACTGGGGCAATACACAGCACTAAGGTTTTTTAATAGGATTACTATGGTGGTCCTGGAGTATAAAGAGAATAGATTCACACATGAATGGATGAAGACTCAAGTTTACTTGCATATGAACAGAATTCAGAATCCTTAAGTAGCAATTTTATAAGGAGTGAAACTTCCTAACCACAAAAGACATGAGTTTTAGAAACTAAATACATACATATGAATTTTTTGCTACCCTATTTTCACTTTTTTATGTATATGCAAATATCTGCAAATTCCTGACTTTGAAAATCAGATACAACCTCACAGAGCAGTATATGGGAATTTTCCTTTTTTTTCATAATAAAATAAAAACATGTAATTTCTAGTTACTTATAACATCTGTGAGCAAATGCAGTAAGTACAAAAAACGCCTGCTTAAGCAAAAATTTCGGATACTCTAACTCAGAAGTCTACACTTGGACCACCCATTATTTAATAACATGCCTTTTGGCAAGCTCTGTTGATTCTTGCTAAGAATACTTTCTTTAAAATAGAAAAGGATTAACAAGAAGTTAAATCTTCAGTGCTTGACACATGAAAATCACCAAGGAAACTGTACTTATTTGACTCCAGGAGAACAGTGCTTAGATTTAAGGACAAAGCATATATGGGATTCTTCATGAGCTTTGTTTTGTTTTCATTGAAATGGAGCATATCTAAACCCAGATCTTCAACTTCTAAAATATATTTTTAAATGCTTAACATACTTGTGCCCCACAATACATATAGAGATGGCCCAAATATGTAGGTACTAATGAAAATTATTTATGACAGTCCTCCCAAAGGCAGCTTCTTTCACCCTAAATCATGTGCTTATGTACTCCTATGGGAAAACTCCACCTCAGCTACCTGGACAAGTGCCCCCGCTCCACCTGAGGGAAAAGCAGCCACATCAGTCTAATTTACAGCCTGGTCTACGTTTGTCTACATTGCTCCACATTCAAATATGTTGTCTTTAAAAAAATACACCTTTTTCCCTCATTCTTTCCTTTTCTTTCAAGTAAACGTGATGGAACGTGAAACTAAAAGCTCTTCATGCCTATTCAGCCTTGATTTTCCTGTAAATTATTTGCTGTTAAGTTGACAATCTAGATGTATGTTTTAAAGGAATTTCACTATTTCAATATTTGATGCCTAAGTTTTACATGCTGCATTTTACATTAAAAAAGAAAAAAAGGAAAAAAAATGGAAAAAGTATCAGATGTCTCTCCTTGAACTTTTCAGTTAAATGCCTATGTGAAACACTCAGGGAGTTACTTGCTTGAGGCATGAAATACAATTAGAGTAAATGCAGGCATGTCCAAGTGTCCAGAGGTATCTATTTCTGACTGTTAACATTCCATAGAGTTTCTTGCTCTATTATAAACTTGAGCTCTGCCACAGAGCTCCCAGCTACCATAGTAGAGCAAAAACTATTTGATATCATTAACTGCAACAGAATTTTCATTTTGGTAGAACTGACTGGAATGGCTACGGAAGCCCTGATCTGCAGCCCAACATGACTCTATCAGTTTCCATGATATCTTAAATTAGGTTTTGAAACTATTAACAAGGAATGTAAATACCTGCCCTTGGACTATCTCTATAGTTCATATACCATTCTGCAACCCTTTCACCCAGACATTAACAGAATAATCTGTATTTAAAAATACACACCCTGTTCCTAACATGAGGAGTACAACCTGATGGCAGAAGGAACAGAGAGGAAAATGGAAAGAAAGTGGAGGAGGAGAGTCAAGGTGACCAGCAGAAATAAAATGCAAAGGGATAACTGAAAGCAAACGTTTGCATTATTTCTTTTTTGAAATTCTCTTTGGCCAAAATTTCTTGTTCAGTACTTGTAAATCATATATGCTGCACAAAACAGTCATATGATCATCATCCTAGCACATAATGTTAAATGTGCTGACGTAGGTGTTGGTCTCAAAGCTCTTTCCCCTGGGTGTTAAGCAATCACATCTCCTTTTAGACACTGTCCTGCCCATTCATTTTGGCAAAGGAGATTAGTGCTGAGCCTCAGCCCTGAGAACAGCTGCTAAAAGGTAGGAGCAATGGCAACAGGAGCCCTGTCCTTGTAGTTAATAGGAGGGACCCATAAAGAAGAATTAGTGACAAATCAGGTCTGCTGATTAAATGACTGCCAAAATAATCTCTATTTGCTAGAGAACATGTAAATCTGAATTCACCCAAGAACAGGGACAACAAACTGGGAAGTTGTGTCCACATATCTGAGCTGCAGAAGTGATGAAGACCCTAGACCTGACTCTCAACCAGATAGCATCTATCATCATCAAGCATGTAACATGACTACAAAAATAACTATTTCTCTAGAGTTATCTTTTCCTTACTGTTTGGAGGAGGTTTTGGTGTAGGAGAAGGGCAGAGGACTAAGAGTTCAGCATTTGAGACATGGATTGTTTCTTAAGTCACATGGCCAAACTGGTGAGACAGGAACTCGAAATATGGCCATTGTGGGTGGAAAATAGACTGTATCCTTGACTCAAAGGATGGTGGCCAGTGGTAAAGTATCATTATTTGGGACAGTGAATAATGATATAATATTCCAAATCTTCTTGGAGGGCATAGAACAGCATTTATTAGAAAGCAAGCCCGTTTTATACACTGTCCCAATATGACTGGACAGGATTGGTCATTCAAACCAAATCTCTTTGTAAACATCTTTGCAAGTAAACAAGTTGGAAAAGCAGCAGGTGCAAAGATTAGAAATTGTTTGGAATGTCTTCTCGTAGCTTCCCCAGAGCAATGCCTGGGAAAATCTGACCAGCTTTCAGCATCCACAGTAAAGTCCAACTACAGGCCAGTTTCTAGCAGTGTCTGAGGGACTCACAATAGGGCCAACACTGCTGGATGTCTCCAAGAATCACCTGTAAAGTGGGACAGAGTATGCCCTCAGCTCAGAATGACAAGTATGAAGTTCTGCACCCTGTACAGAATAACCTATAGAAATATCTGGAGTGGGGACCAACTGGCAAGGAAGCAACTTTGCCAAAAAACCACTGAGGGTTCTGGTGAACCAAAGTGGGAAACACAAGCCTCCTGTATGCCCCTGTGGCAGGGAGGGATGGCTGCACACAGCTGTATTACCAAGTGTAGACAGCAGGCTTACGGAAATTATTATTTCCCTCTCTATGGCATTTTTGACAACATTTTTAGAATATTGTGCTAATCTCAAACAAGACTATAGGAGGAATGTCACAGAAGATTAAATGGAGTCTTGATGTTCTAATGTGATCAGCTTCACTGCATCAATTAACAGCATTTCAGCCTACAGATCTCCATCAGGAAAGAAGGCACCTCTATGAACGCTCAGAAAATAGTGAGTTTGATATTGATTGCCCAAGATAGAATGAAGTAAAATCCTTTACAGAATTTAGAAATTTTTCTTTGGATTCTTCAGTCTGTTTGCACTGTGAAGTACTCTGTTCAATTGTTAAAGAAAGCAGTTCTACTGATGGCCAAGGTTTATTTAACCATGGACCATAAGGTCCTGCAGAACAATCATCTGATCAAGAAAAGAGAAATAACCTGTTATTTATGCTAATGACCATACAGCCAGTCTCTCTGAAGCATAATGATTAATCATCCCATGGAACAAGTGTAATGAATTATTCTTGAGTTATTCTCAGGATTTCTACCATGTATGAAAATACGCAAAAAACAATTACAAGTGGCAGGCAGCAAAGGAAAACAGTGGCAATAATTTGTGCATATACTATTTCTGAACACTAAATTGGCCTGAAATCTATTAATTAGATGTTCACAGAAATTCCTTCATGCAAACTGATTCATAACGCTGTTGCCAATTCTTCCAGCCACAAACGGGTCATTCTCATAACAGCACAGCTCTATTTATCTTGGCCAGCCCATCAGGAGCAGAAGCACAGGCAGTCAGGCCAAAGCTGAATGAGGATTTACACACTTATATTGAGAAACTTAATTTTTTCAATTTGACTAAATCATCAGTTACTTTATGTGCTGCAATACTGCTGCCATCAGCTTTAATAAATAATCTTGGCTTCAGCCTCCAGGTTGTGTGATTGATATGTACCATGCTTATGTTCTCCCTCCCTTGTTTTTTAATTTCTAGTCTATGCCAAAGCCTGAATTTCAAAATTTTCTCCACCCTTTGAGGATTATTGATTTATTTAAAAGGAGAGGGGAGATAGGGAAGAGAGAGAGAGGTGATATTGTCACACCATCACTGGAGAACAGGAAGCAAACCACAGAAAGAAAAGGCACGGGGCCCAGCCCCCACCTACTGAAGCTGTTGATCATCTGCTGCAAGGATTGCACTCCAGGCAAGATTAGGAAGGTTGCCAACATGACAGGTAAATAAAGAAACAGCCTCCATCAAGGAAGATCCTCCATCCCCTATGCAGTGTTCACATACCTGCTTGATTCTTCTGTCACCCACTGATCCACAGTAACTGTTCAATGGCAGTGTGCAACAGTACATAATAGTCAAGAAGAGGAAATAACTAATTTGCTTGTGGCTCATTGAGAATTTTGCCAAAACATCAGTCAATCCTGTTACAGTCACTGATGTGTAAAAAAACAAGTGGTCTTCAGTAATGACAAAAAAAAAGCAAAACTATATTCCATAAACCCTAGAAATAATAAACTCTAAAAATTACTTTTTCTGCTCTAGTTGAAAAATGTGATTAAAGCTGTATTTCTGTGTAAGAGTGAATACCCGCACATTAGTACAGGATCTGCTGCATTGAATTAATGAGTTCAGCCAACTTGGGGACTCAGTGTGGTGTGGTAGAAACCAGAATGCAGGTGGAACAAAGAAACTCCCCTTCCTCAGAGGGCAGAGCACATTCCCAGGCAGGTCATTCACGTAGTGGTAGTCTGTGTGACCTTGGCTTACCTTCCACAACACGTGGCAAAGCTTAGCAGATAAGCAAAACTGATTAAATGAAGGCCATTCCTAGTGCATCCTGAAACTGATGACAGAGTTTTCCTTGAGAATGGATGGGATTAAGCCTTATTATTGATTGTGAAAAGGCCAGTACTGTCATCAAAGTTGGTTCAAAACTTTTCCTGCATGAACATCCTGCACAGTCTTAAGCAATCACACCCTTTGAACTTTGCTTTCTGGCTGTGAAGAATAGCATTTTTCCATCACCTGTTAACTGAGCTTCATTACAACAGTAATTACATTATTATTTGCAAGAACTCTGACATGGGCCAGAAAAGCAGTACATCTAAAGAGACAGCTGAGAAGTTTATAAAGGAAGACACCTCTTTTTCCCCCAGGAAATACATAGTGGTCCTTGCAGATAAATTAGTCATTTCAATTTCTGTTCATGTGCCACAGTTTTAACAGCAATGAAGAAATGCTGTGTGAGACATGTGAGTTTGCTGTTTGTTTGCTGTTATCTAGAATTAAAAAAACAAGAAAAAAACAACAAAAAACAAAACCACCAAGTTGCACAAATTGGTGATTGATACTAGGAAAATGCATTGAAAGAGCTCCTGGTAGGCACCAGGAGGCTCTGCCCATCTGGCCCTGGCTCCTCCAGTGTATTCAATGTTGCCAGGAATCCAAATCTGTAATTACAGCTACCCAGTGCATGAAACACCCACCATCCTTTGCCTTCTCTTCTCTGTATTCACACAGTACAGCTTCTCCTGCAGCTGGCTGCTCCTTCAGAGCCCACAAAGCCCGAGCCACACGCTGTGTACGTGACGGGGCACGCAGAGCCTGGGGGCCCAGGGCTGAGATGCCCCACTTTGGCTCCAGCCTCCTTGCTCAGTGCCTGGCTGCTCCTCATATCCCCTCACTGCCTCCCCACTCTCTGCAAGAGCTACAGGGGCAGCACAGAGCTGGCTCCTCGCAGAGACCATGCTCCTGAAAATCCAGTGCCAGGCGGGAAGGCAGCCTGTTATTTCAAGTGACCCAGTGACAAATCATTCGTTATTACTGGGGCAGCCCAATGCCAACAGTGCACTGCAGGCACAGGATCCTGTGCCAGATGAGAATACAGCAAGCAAGGAGCACGAAAGCATCGTGACCAGAATCTGAGATGCAGAATCTGATGATGGACCACTGCCCTTCCAATGAGATGGACTGCCAGCAGCGTTAACGAAATGCAAGTACGTAACTTATGGCACGGAGCACTAGAAGTATTGAACTGAGAAAGGGAAACATTTCAACAGCCATAAAGGGCTACAAATAAACTGGGATTTATAGCAAGCAGTTCCTAGTGCAGAAGCACGGCTCCTTGATGGTATTTCCTCGTGAAGAGCAATAATTGGCATCACATATCAGGTAACTTCAGACACTGCAACAGCTTCTCTTTTGCAACTCCTAGGTCATGGGCTGGCCCCTTTGCCTTTCTGATAAAGCTTCCAAAATCTTGGGAAAAATCCCCTTCCCAAATACAAGCTCATTGCTCAGATCTAATCTCACTGTAAGTCTGTTCTGACTGCAGTCTGTAGAGTACCTGTTAAATACCATATCTACAGGGTTGTTTTGTTCCTCTGTCTGAGTTTATCAGTGGAAATACCCACTTTATTTAGATGCATTCATCACTAGAACCTATGCAACTACAGCAAGGGTCACAGAAGCACCCTGGTATCTAGACATAATCTGAGACACTGAGGATCAATAAGTGTATCTGGAACTCCTCAACCGTATCTCCTTTTCTTTCAAATGGGTATATGAGATGGAGAAACCAGGAACACACATGCTGCAAGTGCTGTTGCTAACAGCTCTGAGAAATGCTTCTGCCTGGGAAGAACAGCAATGAATTTCTGCAGTATCTCAGACACTGAAGTGCTTTCTGTTGGTCAGATTCTGTAAGAAAAATACATTTTATGGGGGAAGTTATTTCAAAGCTATGCAGCAACTTGTGAATTAGGAAAGAAAAATCCCAGCAAATGTAAATTTCCCACCTTTCTCAGTAGAAAACCTGGCTGCTGGAGTTCATTATTTCTGAAACTCTACTATTAGTCTTTGCACTGCTGCAGACATCTCTGCTGGTATCAAGGCCCTATTCTATATATTCACATTCATATAAATGTGAAGAGACATCAAGTCACGTTAGGGAAGAAAACCCACGGAAGTTACAAGTAAGAGTACAAAAATATTAGTGACAGGACAGAAACTACAAGGACTACAGTAGAATTGCCTTGGTTCATCAATATTACCTTTACATTCTTCATCGCATTGTAATTTTACGTGGTGTGCATTACAATGTGATATTTTATGATTCCAAGGTTACAGAATTCCTGATTTCAGCATCCCATCACATAAAATAACCATGTTCTAAAATAAAAATCTCTTCCTGACATTCATGTGGCTGTAAATCTACACTTATTTCCTTCACTTCAAGCTTTGCAGAACAATTGCTGCAATTTTCACAGTGAAGAAATAGAAAACAAAGAATTAGTATCAAACATTGGGAGATCAATTTTCACAGACCCCATTGCTTGATAATTTAAATGCTAAGTACTGCAGCCAATTAGTCTAGACTGAAGCATTTGATGGGGGCAAAATTTAGGTTAACAAATACTGCATAATATTATCTGAATAATATAGAGCAGACTTCCTACAAAGATGAATTTTGAATCTGCCCATTATATGAAACAGGTGCAAAGAGTGCGTGGGAGAGGTGAATTCATCCCTCCTCTAAATGGCAGTATAAAATAAAATTAGGATATAAAATTTGGGGGTGTCTCACAGGGCAGTTTTTAATTATATACTTAGCAGCATCTTTGCATATAATCATTACCTCAGCCTCCTCGTTTGCATGTATATATTCTTTTGTGCCATGATCAAAGAACAAAGGTTAAATCCTTCTGAAACTCTATTCAAGCAGTGAAAATTGAAAACAGCTATTTTGAGGCTTTGAGCTTTTTTTTGTGTTTTCCAACTGTCTGTATAATCTGCTTAAAATTCTGTTTTCTTGTTAAACCATGTATTCATAGTGTGATATTGCAGAGCACAGGTGAAGCAGCACAGCTTTAAGGAGGACCCCTTCAATGGTCCTCCCAGGGAAGAGGGAGAAACTGAGCTGAGGTCTTCAGCTGCGACACTGGCTGGCTGCTGGAGGACTTCCACTAGATCTTCACCCCTCCCATTCTTTCTGCACCGAGTTTTGGTCTGCATGAGGGGGTTTGGTATGGAAACACTGGAACATTGGTGTTTAGTCCTCTGTTACCATGCTTGTGGTACATAAATGAAGTCCCTTCTCTGTTCTGAGTGCAATGGATAAACATCCAGCCTTGGCAGCTGGGAGGATGGGAATCGATGGAGAGGCAGAGCAATCATGGTGTCAGTGAGGAATGATGAGACTGGGTCTGCTGGGGCCATGGGGCTGCTTTCTGTCACTTCCTTCCTAGAAAATGTCTGGCCTGTGAGTTTTTCTTCTTCCTCTATTGCCACTGTATGAACACCAAGCTGTGTGTTATGGCCATTCAGTATTCCTGGCTACCTCTGAGGAAGTCCTCAGTGCCCAGTTAGAATTCCTGCCTTGTGTTTGGGCTAGGTTAACACTGAAAATAACCCATGTACTGCAAAATTCCTCCATTTTTCTAAAAAGAAGCTGGAAGGACCTAAGCAAGGGTTGAAAGCTTTAGAATAATACAAGGGAATATGAACTACTGGGTAAACGAAAGGCACATAGCAAAGAGCTATGGAAAGAGCACAGCAATCACTCATTTTAACAAAACCTGGACAGATGCTTTTCTGTAAAACATCCAGTTCATCCTTGTGACGCATCACCAAAACCAAGAGAATACTGACTTAGAGAGTGTCAACACACAAACACCACATTCACACAGGTCACAGCACCAAGAAGTATTTCAAGGTTCATCGAGCACCACATACCTAAATTCACCTGCCATCCCAACCTATCAAACTGACTCAAATGCTAACTGCTGGAGAAAACCTTTCTTTCTTCCAACCACAGGTTCCTGAAGCAACAGCCATTGAAGGCTGGATGAGATTCTCTTTATCTTCTTTTATTAAAGAAAATTTTTTACAGTTTAAACTGTTACTTTGCAGCCCTGCAAAAATGAAAAAGTATCAGATCAGGTCTTTCCTACAACCTCCTGATGATCTGAAAACATGGAATGAACTTCCTTTCTGTCCCAGAAGCACAACCTTTAATAGCAGTTATGAACAGCACATCAGCAGGGTATTCTCCAGAACTGGGAAGCTGCATCAACTATTTCTATTGCACCACAATCCATTACAAAGAGGATGACCAAGTTCAACCTTTCCCAACAGACCCATGGCTCAGGTCTGCCACAAGGTGTATTTGAAATTTCAGTTACTAAAGGGCTATTTGGATTTTCACTGATAATTAATTGCTTTCCATTATGTACATAGAGAAAGATGCATAACGGGTGGATTGACTGGAAAATACTACATTTAGAAAAGGTTTTTGGCTAGTAAAAGGCTCTAGAGAGCTCTTCACTGGACACATTTTATCGTTTTACACTGGTAGTCCTCTGGATAAATTCATTTTGTCCAGGCTTAGTCTATTGCAGACTTGCTGGGGATAAAGTGAGGATGAGTCAGGAGCAACACTCAGATGCACTGTTCAGCTTCGGCCTCTTTCCACAGTCTTCCTTTAGATGAGCTGCAGATTAGGAATAAGCAGCAGAGAAGGAAGCCCAGCAGGATGTAAAACACCAGGTGAGGCTCTCTGGCTACAATGCTCAACATTAATAGCTTCTTGGAAAGAAAGAAGAATTTGAACATCCTATTTCTGTCATGCAGTGCCAAGGCAGACATGGATTTTGGATGGAGATGTTGGAGCATTTCTTTTTACTCTACCAACTCTGTCCTTCTTTCAAGAAATGTTTCCACCATATGGTAGAAAGAGCTATAAAATCACAGAAAATATCATCTGGATATTTAGTTAACTGCTGTTTCCAGAAATGGTGGCATCCTCAGTCATATAGGAAAAAGGCAGTAAAAGTAGGGCTTCACCTGCAAGTCTAAAGGCCCTCTGGCATTCTGGCCTCTTCAGAAGGCTGGCTGAAACTAGGTTAAAATCTTCAATTAAAAAATGTCAATTCACTGAATATATATTCAGTACTGATGTTTAAGAACACCCGTTTGGTGCATTTGACCCTTTCCATTTAAATACCAAAGGTCTGATTCTTACAATTATTGTGTCCACACACAGACACAACCCTCCTCCTGAAGGAGGGCTGCAGATGCTCAGTGACATCTGAAAAACAAACTACTTAGCAAAGGAAGAGCCTATAAACTAGAACAATACAAAAGAAATTATCCAAAGGGCAGCATGTCATGCATTCTACACTACTGGAGTACTACTGTCACTGTAAATTTCCCTCATTTTCCCCCTAAGAGTTATCAGTATGTCTTGATGACTGCAAAGGCACACACACATGTGTCTCCTGCCTTCCAACACCTTCCCAACGTTTCAGGTTTCCCACACAGCACCTGTGTGAAGTTCACTGCATCACTCCTGCTTCCTTCAGCACCTGCCTCCTACATTCAGAGGAAAAGAAGCTCAGCTATAGTGCACTGCAGCACACAAATTTTATACAACAAATTTATTTTACATGAAATTACTCTTGGAGACATAGAAAGAAAATGGAGAGAGTAAAGCCAAAGGAGCTAACATTCTAGGAAGACAGAAGTGTACAAAATGTACAAAATATACTCTAAGTACAACTAAAACCCCTTCATAAAGCAAATAAACAAAGAAAAAAAAAATCAAAGTGATACAATGCAGTGTAATTCAAGCCTAATGTCGCAAACACTAAAAAATCAGCAAATTAAGTAGATGCCTCACGTGGCTCTTTCACTATACTGTGCATAGAAAGCAACTTGGAAAAAATACTAAAAATTTGCATGTTTTCCTCCTCACAATGGCAAAATTTTAGTCTGATGATCTTTTATCATTTCAGAAAAAAACACATGCCACAAAATGAATGGCAAGAGGAAACTAATTAGAGTTTGTACCTATGCAGAAAACACAATTCAATCTCCTAAATAATTAAAAGCATTTCTGAGTGCCAGCCTTTCTTATCGCTATCAAAAAAAAATCAGTTTATATTGCAGCTGAGATTAATATTTTTAGTATCTGAATGGAAACAAATGTGGAAGCAAATGTCTATTAAAACTGTGTGATGGCCTACGGCTTTATAAATAACCACATCCCCTCGCTGCCAGTTGCAGTGATGACTACGGATACGGCATGCTAAGTTATTCCATCACAAGTCACACGCTCGTGGGAGCACTGCAAAGTGAAGATCAAGGTTAAATAGTTAGCAGGGATTTCGAAGAGGGAAGATGGCTGTGTGACCTTGGAGCTCTGACAGGCTCCAATCCAGGGAAACACGGTATGTAAGGAATCAGAGGTTACCCATGTTCTTCACGGGAGCATTGTTTTTAATTAGACACAAAGCATTCATGTCTGAAAGGCCAACTAGGAAAGTCAAGAGTTCACTGCCAGCGATGTGCTGCCCCCCACATTAATTTGCTACAGGATAGATGCTTTACCCCCAAATTCAGAGCTTGTGTTCATCTGATACAGAAAAATCTCCTGCACTGAAACCCTAATGGAGGCAGCCTTGAAAAAGACTCAGGACACCTATTTTCACTAGAAGGTGTGCAGCTGCTTTGCAGCATTTCCCAAAAAACTAGCACCATTCTCATGAATGGTTTCCCAATGTGAGCTGATTAATATTACAGCTAACAGCACTGT
>VZUA01033414.1:21527-35401 GCA_013401035.1 Horornis vulcanius | reverse complement strand
TTTTTGTTTTTGTTTTTGTTTTTGTTTTTGTTTTTGTTTTTGTTTTTGTTTTGTAAAAAAAAAATCGTTCTGTATTTCTTCTGTCTGGGAGAGAGAAAAATAAAAATAAGAAAATCAGCCTCTCCACCAACCCTGCCCCAGGCAGCACGCATGAGTCTAAAGAAAACGTAACTTCCCATCTGAAAATACTTGAATTCAGACGAAACAGTATCACAAAACTACTAAAGGCATAGAGCTGCCCTACTGGGTCCTACTCAGCAGTACAAATTTAATAACCACCCCACCACACCAGAATCAACATTCAGGACTTTTTATCGCTGGCAGATAGCAGCAGAGCAGTAGGTCAGCCTAAAAGGCTACAGCTCTCATACAGGAGTTACCTTTTCTCAAACACTGAATATTTTCCTCACGTTCCTGAAGCTCTTTTAATTATTTTGCACTTTGCAGACAGTGGTGCTTCCTGCCCTGCCTCAGCATCCTGCAGCAAATCACACTCCCAAGGACAAAGGCAGCACCACCCCATTCCCGTGGCCAGACAGACTCCCATCATCCTGGTAACACTCATTATATCACACTCTTACCACTATTATCTCTCCACTGAAAGCTGATTTGAAAAAAATTACTTTGTCATTTCATGGTTCCATTCACTTTGAATCATTAAAAAGAAATTGTTTATTTCTTGGCCTCATCCAACTTTACTTCTTTTCTTTTTTTCCTAAATCATACCTTTTTTTTTAATTACTCCTTGAAATAACTCTGAATCTAAGAGTTTCCATTTAGTATGTATGTGAACAGCAGAAAATACTAATATTGCCATTTTTCTCAAGTTGAGTTTTGGTTTTCTGCTTTATCTCAGGTTTGTAGGTAGGATTTTCAAGAGAATCCCACTCTGCTCAACAGACTCTCATACAGGTTTTACAGGCCATCCTGTTATGAGTAATGTACCTACCATACCACTTCAAAATGATGCCAGTATGCCAAAAATGCAGTGCTGCTACTTTGAGACTATTTCATAAGGCGTTCATGAAAGAATCTGGATCACAAAACATGTTATTGCCATTACCTGTGGAAGTCATTACTGTGAGGCTGCACAGCAGCTCCACACATCGATGGAAAACCTTCCACATGCACTGGCTGCTCCCAACGAGTCAGCCTGTGCCAGCACCACCACAACTAACCACAATCATTTCCTCTTCTTGACAGAAATCTCTCCATGGAAATTTGCTCCACGCTAATGCCTAAAACTGATTTTTAACACTACACAGGAGACATAAACAAAATGAGTTTATCTTCTCAGAAGAAAACATATCAGGGAAAATCCACTGGTTTCAAGATGCATTAGAAAAAAGCTAATTCTGCCAAAATAAGTCCTTTTATTCTTCTAATTTCTAGAGGAATGCTTTGCTGATATTGCTAACCTGCACACTACTTTTCTAACTCACTTCAAAAATGGATAATCAATCACAAAAATCACCCCCTTCAGAATCTGTGATGTTGGGATGCCCGAGAGACAGGCAGGTTAGCATGCTCCTGATGTAAACAGTCACACACCAATTTGCAAGGTCTACAAAATTTGCAAATATTTTTACTGACATATATTGCACAAGAATAGGAATTTTCTTTACACTGATTAGTCATATATTGCTCAGGATCTGCAACTTCCCTTCAAAATGGCCAGTGTCATGAACTGGTAAGGATTATTGTTAGCCTTCACACTTGGAGACTGAACAAAAAGAATGTATTTTTCTCAGAGCATAAATTAACAGCACTAAATATGATGTTATGGAACATTCACATGAAAACATCACAGGATAATTCTGCTTTTTAATACTGATGGTTATTTATTAAGTTGCTTTTATATAATATTTTGGCACTTATCTGGCAGAAATTTGAGATTAAATACATTGATGTAACAATGTTTTCTGTGAAATACAAAATAATCTGGCACATTCTTCTCTCCACCATCTGAAAAGAAATTCAACTACAATCTCTCCTAGACATATATTACTCTCTGAATTAAATATAACTCTTTGAACATTTTCCCTTTTCTAGTTTAAAACAAAACAGAAAACCACAAAAACCTAAACCAAGAAATCCATTTAACACTGCCAGCTTAACAAAGTTGTTTGGATGTACTATCCATTTGGATGTACTATTCCTAGCCCCACAGTTACATATTAAGAAATCTTTAGGAAACACTGCAGAGCAGTACAAGAAATGCACAACTGCAAAATGCAAAGAAAGTATCCTCTAAAGCAGGAAAGTAAACTTCCAGGACTGTCTTGTTCTGATGGTTTTCAGTTTTGCAAAGCTTTTATTTTTCTCTTCTTCAATTTAGCCCTGGGAAGCTGTTGTGGGAGGTATTATCTATTTGATGGGGATTTTTTTTCTCCAGACTGTAGCCAAAAATAGATGATGAGAGGGGAAAAAAAGAAAAAAAACCAAGAAAGAAAACCTCATGTAAATAGCCTCAGAAGATGTGATTTACAAAAGAAGAAACCTGCCAGCCACAGATTAAACCACACTATATTTGTTCTGAAACAGAATTAAAATGAATAGCATCATTAACTGCATCAGCTAAGAAGTCATCCTGCGTCTGTACAGAATGAGCTTCTGCTGAGGAAGATTCCTTGCCCACATCTCATCCCCAAAGTGGGGTAGAAACACACACTGGCTGAGGTCTCTGTTTCAGACAACTGAAGGTGACAGAAGACAAGGAGAGGAACATTCTAAAATGGGTTCACCACAAGAAGAGGATTATACAACCTTAGATATAATTGGTACAGTCAATGAAGAGGGATAAAAAGAGGAATGAAGGCATTCAGCAAAAGAGACATATATACACACACACAAAAATAAATATGAGAAAAAGCTCACTACTTCAAAACCCAGTAATAAAAAAAATTATTCCATTATATTATAGTGTCAGAACTGTCAAGCAAGTCTGTAGATATTAATAAAATTATGTAATTGTTTAGATTTAAATGCAACACAGCAATAGCTGAAATACTTTGCAGATGGGAACAAGACTATTAAGTCTGCTCTTGATTCTGTGTTTGCTCTTAGACATTCGGACCATGTGTCTAAAAGCAAACAGAACAGGTTTTTTATTTAACTTATTCTTAAAAATTGATACCATAAAAACCAAGTAAAGCAAACAGAATATGAATCTGATCCCAAGTTACGGGGCAGAGTTGCTGGGTAGAGTTTGTCTCTATCTTTTTCAATTACTCATCAACCACATAAACAGTCCTTAATATATATCCACTTTCAGAGCTGTTCATGACAATTTCAGTTTTGGAGATACTTTTAGATCTTCATGTAAACCACGACACTGCAACAGGCTGTGTCCTGCCCCCACCCTATTATCCCATGTCTGTGGGATAATGAAGTCAAACAAATTTTTTTAAAAAGCACCATTGACACAAAATGAAGAATTATTTTCAACTTTAAACTTCATATTTCAGTTGAAAAACTATCAATGGACAAAGTGCATTTCTTTCCAGACTACAAAGTACCAAACAAACTACTGAACATCTGCTTCAGGGGCAGCAGAACAGAGCTATGTGTCCCAGTCAATGCATGACCTATGCAAACTTTCCCTGATGTTACACAGCAAGAGATTATTCAACCTCCTCTTTAAATCAATAAAGCTTGTCAGCAATCAAGGGGTTAAATCCCTCTTCTCATCTTCCTCCTCTCCTCAGCTTCCCACACAAGACTGAACCTATTTCATAAATGAGAGCTGTCCTCCTACATAAGATCCATATTAATAAAATCACTCTTGGAGGATCACAGGCTCCATCTATCCCAGCACATTAAGCAGTGCCAGGCAATGCTCCTGGGAGAGGGAAGCTGGTGGTCTGCACTCTCCCAGTGGGAGATGGCCCCTGGCAGCACCTGGCCCCAAGCCAAGCAGGGCTCTCCCAAGCCAGGCTCTGGCCATCCATCAGCTGGGATGTCACCAACCTGTTTTTTGGAGAGTGAGGCTCAGCAGGGCTGGCCAGGCTCTGCTGTGCCAACTGGCCCCACTGCCAGGGCAGCCACAGCCTTTCCAGGCACAGACAAATCCCAGCACCATGCAGGGTGTGCAGCCTTGGAGCTCCAGCTGCTCTACATTTAGGTGTCTTCACAAGTCCCACGTACAGCCCTTGGACAGCAGAACCAGCTCCATGGTACATGGTCCCCCCAGGTTAGTTCTCCTCTGACTGTGGATACTGTTCAGCATTGCCAGCAGAGACAATGCACTGTAACACTGGTGAGGGATCTCCTGTGGTCCAGGCAAAAATATCTGTCATCAACTGGGTAGTGTAAAATACTCAGTGAGTTTAAGTCTAGGGAATGCACTCTGTGTCAGTTAGCATATAAATCTGAGTGATACTGAAACAAACCATTATTTGAAATGGACTTTATGAGTGCAGAACACAGGCTCTAGATACCAGATTCTACAGCTGCACTGAGCTGGGGGACAGCACTTCAGCAAAGGCATTCAAAACTGCCTATACTGTAACTCTTTAAACTGACAAATCAAGATCTTTCCTTGCACCCAAAAATAACTTTGACATACATAGGAGAGATCAGACAAGTGCTACTGGATTTGATTCTACTGCTTCAATAAAATACAAATGTTAAGAGGGCAGAACAAGTTATCTGAGGGCATTAGTATCCTCACCAGCCAATACTCCACGTTATGGAGCTCACAGGATTCAAACCTGTTTGGCTCCTCGGTCTGTCACACATCCCCCATGGTCAGAGGTGTCTGCAGAAGCTGAGAACAGAGAAGCTTCCACTAAGACTGGTTTTAACACTGACTTCTGCCATCACTTTCCTTACCCCCTGCAGTGAAGGACAGAGGAGGAAGCCACACACACACAGGGATCTCTGGTAGAGCAGATGAAGGTGCACAGTCCATGTTCAGCCCTCCCTTTGGACCTGAGCACCACCAGTGCTACTACAGACAGTCAGGAAACAACCAGCACTTCAGCTGGCCAGCTCCAGTATTGCCTCTGGTGTGACTGGGCAGACTCAGGCTGCAGGACAGGCACTGAGGTATTCTGGGCTATGACAGATGAGATGCAAAAGTTGAAGGTGTTACTGCCAAGTCTTATCATTTCCCAAAGCCTTTGTTCAGCCCTTCTGCTGGAGGTGACAAAGCCAACGGGGTGTGTGCCCCAGCCAAGGGCACCACCACCTCAAACTGTCCCTGTGAATCCCATCCTCTGTAATTACAGTCGGTGATGAAGATGCAGCTCTCAAGACAGAGGGCAATTAATTACCAAAATCTACATTGCTGGTTTTAAGTGCCAAATCAAACATGCATTAACAAAAGGCAGCACTGTGTTATGTATTTTTGGATCAGAACACTCAATCAGCACATGTAGAATACAAGAACATTAGGTAAAAGCAACTATAATTTGAAAAATACGATCTAAAAATCAAACTGAGAGAGAAACAGTTTTCTTTTTCCAGATGACCAGTATAACACGAAGTGACTTAACTCATCTGACAAGATGGATTACAGCTGGCCCCTTATCTCTTGGCCTGCTTAGTAACATGAAAGGAAAAGAAAAACAATGCATTAATTGATGGTGGAGAACGTTTTTCTTCCTAATGGTTTCCAGCCAGAATTTTTGAGCCTGAGCCATTTCCCAAATAATGGCTAGCATTTGTGTACACATTACTTTCTTTCATGTGACAAGGAAATGTAATTTTTCTTTGAAAACATACTCATTAAGGAAGCAAAACCCAACCCTCCCCCCCAGAAGCCTTTGCACCCCATTCATAAGTGTGACACAGTATAATCACTTTAAAAGTCTGGAGGAACCACAGATCCTTTGAAAACTCCCACAGCAGAGACACAGCCATGTGCCTACCCTCCAATGCCCTCTATTAGATCAGACCTACCCAGTATTTTAAGGTTATTTGCAATGCGACAACCATCAGAGATCTCAGTTAGATTGAGAGTTATTCTAGGAAACACATTTAAAAAAAAAAATCAAAGAAACCAATGATTATCACAAATAATTGAAAGGAGCAGGCATAGTTAATACAGTCATAATATTACATAGGTTGATTATATGCTCAGAAGTCACTTGGAAGTATTTATTGTCTCTGATAGATGCTTTTCAGCTCCATTTCACACAGCCCTTTCAAGAAAAGGAAGTGCACAAGGCGGGTTGCAGATGATTGTGCTGCACTTCTCACCAGCCTCGGTGCCCAGGGAGATCCAAGTGCGACAGCAGATGAAATGCAGCAAGGTGAGGTGAGCAGCAGTGCACCTGAAATTCCCTTCTCTACTACCAAGATGTGGATCCTCAGAAGACAAACTCAACTGCAAAAGGGTTCAGTGAAAATCTCCAGCCACTGCATCCTGTGTCTACTAGAAGCAGAAAACAAATACCTAAGGAAAAGACCGATCAAGACAGTGTGTCCTGTAAGTTTGTGCCACACTGTCTGTGATGCCTTGGGTTAAATGCATCTGCTTGAGCCTCATTTTTCTTGCCCTCCATTGAGATATGGCTCAGACCACAGAGAAATGGTATCTCTTCAACACAGGGGCCTCAGCTGTTGCCAGAACAGAGACCATTTAGCACATGACCAGAAGAAATTAAGATATTTTTTCTATTACAGCAAGAACAGCTTGGTCTCCCTGCTTGGGCTGCACCACAGGAGAGGCTTAGTTAAAAGAAATGGCAACTGCAGTAGAGTTCCCTGCCTGAGACTAAAGCTGAAGCTAATTTTTACAAGGAAACAGATGCATTATGAATGTACAGGCATGCAAAATTAATTTAAACCCACCCTGAAAATAGGGAGCTGAAAGATGCTCCCTTGTGGAAGCAATCCCAGAAGTGCTGCCATGCCAAGCACTGCCTACCTGACTGGGCAGAATGGGATGCTGAACAGCTACCACTTAGAGCAAAGACAAGGCTGATGCTGCACATCAATTCCTATTATTTTATTTATAACCCCAGTGCTGAGATGTGTACTGGCTATGTGGGGCAAGGTACACTTCCCTACTCTCTATCTCACTGATGGACCAGTGGAAAGCTGGTGCTGCAGGTTTCAGTGATTAGCAACAATTATCACATAAGGCTGGCAACCACCCATAAGAATGCAGGCACCAACTCTTCCCTCATGTATGATCACAAACTGGAGATCCAAAAAAAGTCCAGTCCTCTGCTGTGGTGGATCTCACAAGATCTTACAGATCTTTAATTTGGGGAGGCCTCAGAAAATGCTGTATTTTTCAGGTGATGGCAAGGTATCTAAGAAATACACTTACTCCTGTCAGCAGCTCTCTGAAACATTTAAAAGTTCATTCTAAGAGTAATAAATATATTTCATAACCATCCCAAGGGAGTTTTTTCCCTTCAATGAAGCTACTGTACTTGGCAAGGAAGCGGTGTGACATTTTTTTCCCCAAAGGCTTCAGAGTGATAAATGATAGCTAAAATGAAATTTTCTATTAGGCTTAAAGCCTTGCAGAACAGGCTTTGAGAAGAAAGGTTTGGATTAAGAAGTCCAAAATTTAAGAATCCAGAAATGTAAATGTTAGAGTATTTGAAACACAGACACGACTGATACACAGAGATTAAACTAATTTAAGGCAAACTCGCAGACAACTCTTTGGTATGAAACAACTGAGGGATTGGAGATATCTCTTACTGCCTTTCACACAATAAACTTCCTCTGAAAATGCACCATAGACTAAACTAAGACAACCTTATTAAAACATTGTGAAATTTCATTGATATTGAGCTACATTCAGATATTAAAATAGTTCATCTTAAGTTTAGGTCACCAAATCATGAAGACTTTTTAAAAATCAAATTGGATTATTTCTCTTGTGGTTTTGAACTGTTAGCTGTATATGTGACTCACATTTTCAAAAGTTTTAATGTAAAAATAATTTTATTTTTGTTTTAAACACAATCTCACAATATACCAGGCTGGCTGGGTATTAAGAAAAATGTTCCAAAACTTCACAGTTAACTCTTCTTGACAGCTTAGTGTGGAATTTAGCTATATTCAATAACTGTATTGACCCATGACAACCTTACTGAAATGGCACTATTTAGGTCTCTCAAGTTCCTGTGAAAATGCCTGACCATTATTGCCACTTAGACTAAACTTAGTTCTGGATCTGGAGTCTGAGAGTGGAGTCCTGGCTGCACACTGCAGATGACAGACAGTCATTCCAAAGGGGCACAGCAGTTGTGACAGCACCCAGTGTGAGGAAATTTGTGAGATTCACCACCAGGTCTGAAGCTGAGAATCAGGACTAAAGAGCAACATGAGAATTAATCTTTTCAATACCTCCTAAGTGAAATAACAAGATCTGAAATGGTTGATCACACGGAAAAAATGTCCCTCTAAAAAACTTAATATATAATAATTTTTAAGTCTACACAACAAATTTATAAGAGGCAGAAACTTCAGCTTTACTGGGAGTCCCACTCTCATTCCTAGAAAAACTCAGTAACTGAAAATAACTGAAGTAAAATGTTCTCTGTTTTCTAACCTGTAAATGTCTGTCACACTGAAAGACACTTCCACAGTGATCGAAAGAAGCAGGGGAGCAGTTTATCAGACCTAGAGCATTTCACCACCTGGCCACTGGTTCCAGTCCAGACTGAAATTGATAATCCATGTTTAACAGAGGGAAACAAAAAAAAATAAGCCACTAAAACAGCCCAAAGTTTCCAGCAGCTGTTCAGTAGTACTTCTTACACTCCCTGGTAATAGTGAACTATATGTACAATCTCACTGAACAAAATGTGACATTAAAATAAAACCTTGGCCAAAATTACTAACATTTCAGTCCAAACAAGATTATTCACATGCCTAAAATCTTCTGTCTTAGAGAATGACTACCAAGATGTGTTTCTTCCCAAATGACCACAATTTTATACCAGATGCTGCTGAACTTCAGCAACATCCAGACTTTAGCTCTGGGCTGCCTCCTATCAGTTATAATCTGTATTTTCACATGACACTGATCACAAGGGTCTAATGCACACAGCCAACAACAGACTGCATTCATCCACAGACACATGGGTTGAGTCCCACAGACTCCTTTTGGGGGAAAGTCTTTATATAACTGAGCACCCAATGTCAGGCTGCTACTGACGTGGCTCTCCAGAGGCTTGGCTCCAGCTGACCAGTGCCCCAGTGATAATGGGTCCAGGCACTTCCAGCCAGAGCCCAACTATCAGTCAATGTTCCTAAGTGCTGGCTCATCTGACACAAGGCATGGAATGGGAAATACACTTTATTCAAAGTCTGGTGTTTCTGAGAGCGGTTGAAAAGCACCTGAACACACCCAGGTAAGTAGGAGTACAGCCCATAAATTTCTGTCAATGCTGTGCTTACAAACAAAAATCAGGAGAAATCTTATTCCAGAGCAGGGTTCTCATTACCCTCAGAGGCAGGTGGAAATACCACTCACAGAAAATACCTGATACTTGACACTGAATTATTGCAATAACATACATATGGCATATGCATCTTCAAAAATTGTGCCTGAACACTGGTATCCCACAGAAGCACGGTGCACCTTGTTTGGGGACAGGACCACAGGCAGCATTCACATGTACAACCCCACTTGGCAGCTGTTTTTCTGTCAGCTTGTTTGTTTGTTTTTCAGAATGACTAACTCAGCAGTCCCTGTTTGCAGAGTCTCATAACAGGGCTTGGAAGCGTGAACTGCCCATTTAGGTCATTTTTTTTTTTTTACCTGGGATTTCAAGGTAACATTTACATGCCCTAAATACCAATTCCTTAGTATACTTTTAGCACAATTAGGTGATCAAGCAGAGCTATAGTCATGTATTTCAGCCAAGCAGCCATTAACTACTGGGAGCAGCAGCTTTAGCAGTTGTGAGTTTATTTCAGAGAACAAGGATAAAACCTTTCTCCTGATCCATAAAAAAACCCATTTGAGAGTGTATACAAAATGAGAGGGACATTAATATTAAATGAGAAACCACAATGAGACAAAAAAGATGTGACATAAAAAAGCGAAAATTTCAACCAGAAGACAAATCAATGGAATGTGAAAGAGGGTAAGAAAGAGGGAAGCAGAAAGATCATATAGAATTCTTTAAACAGAACCAGAGGCATTTTGCAGTTACATTTTAACTAAGTTAGAAATAACTGGATGAAATTCCATGACCAGTGTCATACAAGAGAGCAGACTAGAGGATCTAAGGTTGCTTTCCAGCTTTAAAATCTACGATCCTATGAACAGAAAAGGAAAGAACTTTGATTGGCAGCAATGGAGACATAGCTATACAAAATGTTATTTCAGGAAGAGAAAACATACTGCCAAAAATAGTAAAAAGATACATCTTACATATGCATATACATACTCTGTTCTCTACTACCCACATCAGTACTTACGTATTTAATGTACAATTTGGCAGAAAAAAAAACCAACATAAAAGGATACAGTGGGTCCCAAAGGAATTGCTTCACAGGTGCCAATAAACTTGGGAAAATAGGAAAATCCTCAGATATGGTTGGTCTTCAGCCCTGCCCAGAGCACAAATAGCCAGGCCACAGCCCAGCAATTCCTTGGATTACAGAGGTATCTGCCTCAGCCACCTCAGCCTTGCTCCACCATGCCCAGGGCGTGCAAGAGCGAGGCACCGCCAAGGAAAGGGCTGGCCCAAGAACAAGTTGTTCCAGCTGCTCACAGCTGCTGGACACTCCCTTGGGATTTGGGGACAGCTGGCACAGGCTGGGTAGCCAGCACTTCTCAATAAACAAAGAAACATGTAAAGGACGTAATATAGACCAAGATTCCTAAAAAAATCATAGCAGCAATCAGCTTTGTTGTATTACATCAGGCAGAGAGAAGCACTGGAAACCTTTCTGGACAGTTTGGACACAAAAATTGCAACACAAGTACAAACTGGCACTGCTGGATACCTTCAACTCAGTATTTTTTATCACACATTAGGAGCAAATTTACCCCAGAAATTAAAAAGAAATACTGCATGCAAAGCAATGTTTACAATTTTACAGCTGTATTGCTGCTGGCTTTAGTGACAACCACACTGATTGTATTCATACAGTGAGACATCAGGCTTTCGGGAGAGTGTGCTCCAGCTTCCAAAAAACCTGCTGCTGTAGGGCTGAGACTGAAGAAGCCCCTGAATCCTGATGAACTGCACACCAAAGGCTGTGCCTAAGTCAGTTTGCACAGTACAACCACAGTGATAGGAAAACAGAACAGTTTACACCCAAGAGCTCTGATTCCCTCTGAGTAACCCATCTCCCCAAAGAATCTCGAGCACCAGCTCCTCCTCCCTGAGGGTCCTGCTGATTTCCTACAACTGCCAAGTACAGGTCTCTGGGTGTATGTTTTGCCATAGCCTATCCTAAATAAGGAGCAAGTACACTACTTCAGAAATTGCCAAAAATACACATGAAACCATCACAGTATATTATTAAATCAAATCTTTCAGATTATTGTCGTGCAGTTCACTGTAGAGCATTTTAAAACCAGTTCCACAGAAGCCGCTGCCTGCCTATGCTGTGCCTACACAGATGAATATATGCAAAAGCCTGCGGCTTCTGAAGGCACAGTCATAGGAAAAAAAAAAAGAAAACGGAACAGAACCAGGAACCAAACTCCCACATATTTGCCTTTTTCAGCTAATCTTGCTAATAATAGCACAATTGTTTCCTTGTAAAGGAATGCAGGGAGGTTTAATTATCAAAGTAAAACTTGGTATTTTTAAGGCTGGGGGAAAAAAAAATGAAACCACCTTCCTGTATTTCCTAGCCTTTAGCACAAGGACTGTACTTAGAAACAGAGATCTCAAATTTAGCATTGGTGTCACTGGAGATTTTAGAGCTATCACTCTCCTCTTTTCTTCTTCCCAGATCACCCACCATCACACAGCACACCAGCTCCCAAGAAAAGAAAGTAATTTCTGAATTGCTGATGTAAATTTTTGTACAGTAAAAGGGAGTGAAGTCAAGAAAGTCCAATGTCTGTACTGAAATCAAAGTGCCATTCACAAACAACTGGTCTCATATCTTGATCTCCATTCCTTTACCGCCTCCAGCACCCATAGAACTCATAAACTATCTTGCATTCAGGCTATTTTTTGAGTACTTCAGATGGTGCAACAAAGATGTGGCAACCATAACTTCATTTTGACATTTGGAGTGTGATGGCCAAAGCTCCAGGGCACTCAGCATAGTGACCTGGTAGGGTACTGTTAGTCTGTAATAACCACAGTAAGATCCAGGCCACATCAGACTTCAGACAACTCTGAAATAAAATGATAATATAAAGGGGTTTTCTCCCTTCAGTTCTAGATTTAAAATCATTAAGCCATAAAACCTGTAAAGCTAGAAACTAACATTATCATATACTTGCAAATTCAAGGAAGTAGAGAGAATTCTGAGGCTAAGCTGTATTTAATTTCTGCCCACCTGTCACTAGCTTTGGATTGATATGTCATCCTGAACAAAAAAGAGATACCAGATTTCTACATTCTTTCTGTTGAAAAGGAAAAAAATCTTTCCCATGTTCTTGAGTACCCCATCTATTGAAATGCACAAGTAAACGTTAAAATAATTATAACTAACAGCAGTAGTCTCATTTATTTATGATGAATAAAACATGATGGAGAGCTGTCATAAAAAAAGACAGAGATCTAATCTCCTAAGACACACAAGTGCATTTCCTGTTCATGTCAGTAAGAATAAACAGCCCTGTGCAAAGCCCAATGAATTTACTGGGGCTTAAGTGCCTCTGTCATATAAGAAAAAAATACTCAATATTACATGTTTCACATACATAATGAAGGGGAGGAAAGGGGGAAGACAAAGGAGTAATAGTAGAAAACATGAGAAATATTCATTTCATTCAAATTCAGATTAATACTCCATTTCTTCTAGGCTTTCATGATCAGTGAAAAAAAAAAACAAAAATCAATATTCCTGACCCCACAGGAAAACTGCTTAGAGCAGGGTGTTTCTGCTGAAAAAAAAAATTATTCTGAATGACATCTCTAATAATCTGTTTTCAGCAAACAGGAAATTCAATGGACTTAAGAGCTTACTTGTATCCTGAATTTTATATTTTATCCAATATTCGTCTATTTGTTTCCTCAATGGTTCAGTGTGAAAAGAAACAACACCACAGACACACACAAAACTGCAGGACACACATCAGTAATTGCATGCAATTGCACAACAGCCAATTACCACATTTTGGAAATACAAACTGGTGTTTAGCCTGCAAAGTACTTGAATATTCCTTCCACATTGTTCAGCTTTGCTAGACCTCAGGTGAAACCTGGCAATCAGCCCTGGGCACTACACATTATCTCAGCACATCCTAAAGCAGCCTGGAGTAACTTAACAAGGAGTGACAGAGGCCCAGAATGTTTCATCTGTGCCCTCTTTAGCGTCCAGGTAAAAGGCTTTATAAATTACCCAAATGAGATATTATGCAGCTGATCTGAGACAAGAGCAGGGAACAGACTGGACAATCTCTCTAGTTTAATCCAAACCCTATTTCCTAAGAATATTACCAGTAAAGTCCCTTTCTGCAATCCCAAGTGAAATGGCTTTGACCTAAGGACCATAAACCTCAACAAACCCCACTTTCTATTACTGCCATAAATTCCACATCCATTGCAGTGCACCAGCCCAAGGATCTCAGCAATACAAGCCCAAGTTGCACAGCAAATAGTGGCCAAGGCCCAGCTTCTCAAAACGAGGAGTTACCACATTGTGCATGAGATAAAAGAGAGAACTCCAAAGACAAATGGTGACAGCTCTGGTAACATTTCAGATCCATGTAAGAAGTGAGATGACTGCTGACATCTGAACATCTTCTGACTAGCAGT
>VZUA01033414.1:1187-18661 GCA_013401035.1 Horornis vulcanius | reverse complement strand
GGGTTTTTAATCTTACTCTATGTCATTGCTGTTGTTTTCTTTGAAGACTATCTTCTCAAAAAAGAAAAAAGTATTTAAATCACTTTGTTTAAATCTCTCTAGAGGCTAGACCAGCTCTTTAGCACTATGGAGTGAATAAAACATTCACTTACCAAAAGGGATACACATTAATGGTTGTGCAGGAGGAAGAAATAATATGATTTTTAAAAAAATCAGGTACAACTAAGTTTATTTTTTCATTGTTGTGATATTAAAAGACTATTTATACTCATCAAGGATTAATAGATGAGGAAGACTAGAATAAGTAAATGGGGAAAAGCCTCAGGAAAAAAGATGGAAAACATTACTTAAATTTTCAGAGTAGCAAATTGAACAGTCAGTGTAGGCTAACATCTACACTTTTACTCCCAACCATTGTTGGGACTCTTTGCATCTACTCTTGTAACACAGCCCTGCTCCAGCTGGTGAAAGATCTGTTTCTTCACTCCTGGAGTCCAAGAAACTTATCTGTGCTTGCCCTTCTCTCTTCCCTCCCTGAATACGTCATAAGTTGGCCAGTGTGCATTTAGGGCTAATAGGTCATATGCAATAAATGAAAATCTTTCCACAACAGTTTCACAGTCAATACAAGACGCCAGTGAGCTTTCTCTGTTCTACTTGAAACTGAGTTGGTGTTGCTAGCATAAATATTTACTTTATATCCATAAACACACATACACCTTCCCACACACACCCCTGTGACCATTATGTAGCTACATGGCTCATATTACCCACCTACAAGTAAAGAAGTTTTTCAAGTTATAACTTGAGATGTCTTTTAGCAGATGTAGGAAACCAATGGCCTGAAACACAGCTGGCACTGAAGTTACCTATGAAACAGCCATACCTTCAGCTAATATCCTGATTTGCAGAATTTACCAATTATTAACAATCTCAAGTTTGCTTCCTCAATATGGGGATGGCACTTCCCACATTTTTGGCAGAAAAGGCCCCTAGCCCCTGTGCATTCTCTCCCTGCCTCAGCCCAGCAGGTTCCCCCTCTCTGAGCCACAAAACGGGGGGAAGGAGCCCTGGGGTTCCATCAGTGCTCCTGCAGGACTGAACAGAGAAGAATCTTAACAGCCAGGAAACATTGACTCAGCTAACACAGGAGTCAGGTGACAGATATAAGTTACAAATAATAACATTCCATCTGTGTTTGACAGCAATCATCACATGGATTACAGTCAAATAATAAAAGAAATAGTTTTTATGTCTCTTTTTCTTTATTTCATATTAAAAAGCTCTTAAAACCTCTTGCAATAACTGCTCTACCCTGTGATCTAAAATACAAATCAAACTCTGACAAGGCCAAGCACATTAAGTTTAAAGTCTACATCCTCTGGAGTTCCTTAGGTGATTAAATCTTTTTTTTAATCATCGCATTGTTTTCAATTCCACTTGACTAACATTAGACAGGAACAGCAGCTCAACACCTTTCTTAGAGGAGCTCTGCCACCACCTGGCACAAGGCAGGTGGGGATTACAGACAATATGAACCAAAGGTCAAAATGTCGCTAAAATAACATGAAAGCTGAGCTGGATCTCAAAATCACTTCACATTTCTGGCTGTCCTTATGATTTCTCATCTAACCTAAAAGTAGCATTTTGTCTCCATGCTTGGCGACACGAAATTACTGCAAAATTCTAGAAGTTAGAAAATAACAAGACATTACAACTCATGTTCAGTTCTTCAAAGAAAAAAATATGGTGGGAGGAGGTCAAAATCCAATGAAGTTCATTCCTTAACCAGGAGTTTATCTGGGAGATGTATACATGTAGGCAACTAGCTTAGAAACCTTTATAGGTGATCCCAACGTGCATTTGTAGACAAGGTCAGGTATGATCCATCTCTTCCTGAACTCTTAGATACTTACTGAATTCCCAAATAAGAGTGAAGTAAAAGAACTGCTAGACATATTTGAAGGAATCAGATGGTTATGAGTCTTATACACAGAATCAGTGACATGCTTTTTGTGACTCTTAACACAAAATTCCCAGGCTTCATTTGAAGGCTTTATCCTAAATACCCTGTTGCTGAAGGACATCTATTCAAACCCCGGAAGAAAAGAGTAACAGACAAAACCCAGGAGAGGATTAGGCTAAATATAACTAATATTGGTTTAAAACATATCTACAATCAAATTTGATTTGCATCAGTCTTTGCTAATTGGCTCACATGAATCCAGATTCCTGTGTGCAGTATAAGTGCTGTACTCAACTGCTGAATTTATTATGCTTATCATTAAAAAAATGACCCCAGCACAACTGGTACCAGTCACCCTTCATGGTTTTGTTACTAGTTGCCAAAGGCTACAAGCTGGAGAGCTGCAGAAGGGTCTGGCCAATGCACTGGCTTGGAGCTTTTATTCTATTCCACAGCCCACACCTTCTCCTTCCACCCACCAGGTACCTGTTTCTCTCTCTCCACAATGGACTTCACACCTTCCTGGTTTTGCTGATCCTTGACTGCTCTAGATTTCTTCTTTTTCTACTAAAACCTCAAGGGCTAGAAGTTAGTTCTCAATCATTTATCCCCGTGACATGAGGTATTTTTTATGTATGCATTCAAGTATGTCTGTATGACACTCCAGGATCAAGGATGATCTCTGCCTCCCCCTTTCAAGCACAAAAGCAATCAATGCAAATACTTCAACAGTAATGTCATAGCCATTCATCATTTCTTAAAACTTAAGATCTCTGCTTTGAAGTGATAACAGGTTAAATGACAGTACTGGCCCCCTCTGTAATCATGTCCCTTTCATGGCAAGTTTTCTGGTATACAACAGCTGGTTTTATTACTATTAATGCTGCACGATGACTACAAAAAATCTGACCTGAACGGGATAAAACCAAACCAGCTGTTTCATCTCCTTTCATCTATTCACATCTCAAAGGGGGCTTTGTGCACAATCGGTTTCCACCGAAGAGCTGAATAATCACGTGTCCCAACAGGGGCCCGACGTATGTGGGTCAGGGAATAACCGGCAATCCAGGGCCCCGCCGACGGAATCTCTGCCCAGCCGATTCTCCCCCGCTTAATCTCGCCAGGATGAACTGGAAAACCGAGGAAAACAACGAGCACTCACTGGCTCCACTCAATTTCCACTGCGAATAAACACAGAAATGAGACAGCCAGCACACTCAGTTGTAGAATCTGCCCTGAGAGCCCACATGAGTGGTAGGAATGGAGAGGAAAGGGTTTTAGTCTCCAAAACAGGAAAAACAGAACCCAAATTTAGATCCATTACGTTGTTTCTGCACAGAATATAGAAATCACTCTCTTTTTCTACTGCAGCAAATGACTTCTTGCAGCCCTCTCCCTGACAGCCTCCTTAGTTACCCTGGTTTCACAAAACATACTTCTGTCACCTCAGCAGATACAACAGTGCTGCCCACCAACTCAAAATG
Organism: Horornis vulcanius; assembly: GCA_013401035.1. Lineage (NCBI taxonomy): Eukaryota > Metazoa > Chordata > Aves > Passeriformes > Scotocercidae > Horornis > Horornis vulcanius. The sequence continues at coordinate 15,211 of VZUA01033414.1, read as the reverse complement.
ACAAAAGCTCAAAACCAGAACATTTTAATTACAGATCTCTTTTAATTTTACTTGCAAAGAATAATAATTAGAGAGCAAAAGAAGCCCACACAAACCCAAAAACATCCCAAAGACACTCCATGGATTTCACCAAGGTACACCCGTAGTTCCCAATTAACTATCCCAGATATTGATGCTGGCAAAGCTTGGAACTAAAACAATTTTACAGAATCATCTTAAATACAAACTTAACTCCCTAAGATACAGCAATGGTTAATTATACAGACTTGAGATGACAATGCCAAGAAGATTATACATGTAAAGTACATTTTAAGGTATTATTTAGCCATGGCTCTGACATGGCTGACTCTTTTTTTCCTCAAACCAGTAATTACATTTTAACAAAAAGCCATTCAATACATCACTTTATGTAGCCTGAAGAAATTGATTCATTCAAATAGATGTTTACTTTCAACAGACATAACTATTAAAATAGGATGCAAAGAACATGCATGAGAAGCATTATAACTGACTGCTGTGTTCTCTGTATTTTAATTTGTCAGTGTAACAATTAACAGTGTGGTACCTCATATGTCCTTTAGTGAGTTAAAGAATCAGTCACCTTTATAATGAAGCACAGTTGTTAATTGAACACGTGCCAATAAGTGGCACCTTGCATGGAGGGCAACCCTGACCTCGCACAGCCAGGACTCACTGAGACCAACAGCCTGGGTGCCAACCCTGCACCAATTCCAGTGGGACAACTGAGGTTTCCCTGGCCTTTGGGAGCTCTGAAGTATGTGTATGATGTGTGTGCAACACAGTCCAGCAGAAATAAGGGTATCTCGAATCTGGACACACCTCAGCACAGAGTCAGTATCCCACGAAACTAGGCAGGAGTGAAGAGCCTGGAGGGGAACAGTGGAATACAGAGCACAAACACCCAGAAGACAGAAAATAATTAGCCCCAAGACCAATGCCTAAATCAAAATTCTCTCTGCTTTTCAGCCCAAGACACATATCACCAGGGAACTGTGCCAGTGTGCATCATAGCATTTCCCTCTGCACGGACCAGTGAAAAACATTGCCCTAAAACTTGTATTGTACTGCTGAAAGCCACAATGTCAGGGTTACTCTGAGTTTTATTTGTATCACAGGTCAAGATTTTTGACCCTCTTCTTCACACCAAAATGCCACAGTGGAAAAGCTCTCCTCAGAGTAACAACCTGACACGTTCCTATGTAAGTGAAGAAATTTGCATTCACACCACTGTACCAAGAAAGAACCACACATCTTTGTTAATTAACATTATTTACATAAAGCATGATTTTGGTGGTTTCCTACAACTGGCCTTAAGCTAACAAATCTGCCACAGGGCAATGCAGAACTTTGCACTGCTCCACATCTCAGAGTTTCAGGGCTGAAACTTTCAGGAGGCCTGTGCACACTTAGGGTGACATCAGTGTCAAAGGTGTCCTTTAAGGGACCAAGGTGAAGAACAACAGTATTCAGGTTTCTAAAATATCTAATATGTAAGGTACTGTGTAGTTTTATCAGCTGCAGCACTTTTACATAGTCTTTCATCTCAAGTCTTGTGTTAATGGCTCAAGCAATAATTTACAAAAAGTCCCTAATTAGGAGAAATGATGTCATAAACATTACAAACAACTTCTTTGCGATTCTTCTAACACACTGCAAAAATTGAACCCCAAGTAGAGAAAAAAACAAAGCACAGCAAACCATTCGCACAGTCCTGTTAGAGTAACTCTTCTGCAGCAACCATTCTTTGCAGAATCAAGGAATTAGTGTTACAACTTGTGATGGTCTACTAAAGCCTTGGAGACAGAAACTCTATAAAACACATTTCAATACTGTAGCCAAAAAAGAACAAATAAAAAACTAGTTGTGAGCAACACATTTTTATTTTATCTGAACTAGCCATAAATTTGCATCTGACACCAAAACCCCATCATTTTTAGCATTATGTAGGCAATGAAGATGCATAATAAACTGTAGTCATATCAGATACACATTAGAAACAAAAATATTTAAAAGTATCATGGAGAACCACTGAGTTCTGATGATGGGTACAAAGATAACACTAAACAATTTCCAACTTCACAGACCAACTCAAATCAATCTGTTATGGATATTAAACACTTGGAAGTTTAATTGCACAAACCTGTGTTACCACATAACAAAAATAAAACTGGAGATAAATATTTCTAACATCCTATGCTTTCACTTGTTCCTGCTATCTTACAGGCTCTGTAACATGTGAAGGCATCAAGGATAAAATCTCTCTGAAGGTAGAAGATCAAAAGTTAGATTTTCATAGCTGTAATACAGTCTTAAAGGGGCACATAAACCAAGCAGATACATGCTTGCATGTTTCCCTTCCCAGCCTTCTCAAATCCAAGCTAGGAAATGAGGATTAAAAATCAAGGCAGGCTTGAGCTGCAAACAGGTGGGCAGAGGCAATGTGTGAACCTGGGACACCAGCCCCAAGGGTGTCCTCTGACATGGTGCAGCTGGTAATTTGTTTCTGCAATCCCCCACGCAAATGTAATGAGTCCTGGTGTATCTGCAAGGTCACCTTGGCTACTGCTGGCCATCCCCACCTGAGCTGCCCATTGGGGGAGTGTCGGCGTCAGTCCCCTCACACCACCACCCACTGCCCCAGGGGCACGGGGAGCCCCAGGTGAGTCACCCTTGCCAGGAGCCTGCTTCCCTCCAGTGGCTATAAACAGAGCCAGAAGGACTGGCTCTGACCAAGACACCTCAAAGTTGGGCATCTCAGTGAAGGAAGATGAATCCTACTCTTCACCTCGGAGTCACAGTTCCTCCCCCAATTTTCACCTGAGGCTGCACAACTACATAACACCCACAGGCAGGACTTAATATACATCCTGGCCAAGAGCAATCTGTAAAGCAGGAGCATACAAAATTTTGACAGTTATCATAAATAGCCCGTAGACTTTCTAAAAAGAAGCCATGCAGGGAAAACAATTACTGCCAGATAACTGTATCTTCTAATGGGAGTGCAGATCTCCTCTGAAAATTAACTTCACAGTCATGAGGTAGGGATATGTTTATTGCTCCTCAGTGATAAAAATAAAACTATCATTTAATTTGACTGCCAGGGCTGAAAGCTCCATCAAAGCTTCAATCTCCCTGGTTTACACAGACAGCATGACCAGCCCCATTGCTAACACCACATTAGCACTGCCATCCTAAGAGGTGCAAAAGTCAAGATAAATATTCCTTTGGTGCCCAAAATAAAGAGACAATACTTGAAGTTGCAGAGAGAAAGCATTTCTGTTGTAACAATTTCACCCTGTCATATTAACAAACTATAAATAGATCTAAAAATATTTACCGAAGGCCAAATTCTGCAGAGCTGAATTTACCCAGCGGTGTTATGTAAGAAAGGGTTTCAGAAATGCACTAAATGGGGCTGATGTTACAGCTCTAGAAATAATGTCTTGCGTTTTCATGCATTCCACTTTTTTTCTCAGTTTCTTAAACTGATAAACTTGCAGTGATGTTTTTCTCTTTGAACAAATCTCTAGTACCTGATGATGATGAGCTGGAATGAAAACTGGCACTTGTGGCCCCTTTATGCCAGTCTTTCCGCCCTCATCCAAAAACAGTTCTGCTGTAAATGTAACCAAAAATTACAGAAGGGCAGATTTAACTGAAACAGTCTTCAAAAATGATGAATTTAAATCTCCCTGAAAAACTTTTATCATTGTCATTTAATTTCACTGAGAAGATTTGCAGTACTTGAAATATTTTGGCAAGTATAATAGATTAATGAACCAGTGACACGAGACAGAGTCGATCTGGGTCAGGCATTTCTGCCAGCAGCCCATACTGCTGCCTGCCTGTCTGGGGTCCCACACACCCAGCTCCACAGGTTCCTAAAATAAACTGAATTTATCCACATTCAGGCACAGTAAAGTCAGTGGTACTGACAGTGAAGGAGCAAGTTGCTCTTGTGTACCACATTTTACTCTGAAATGAAGACAGCCCTTGCTTTTAGGCCTACAACCAAGTATACTGCAATTCCTTTGCTATAATGACAATGAAAATAGCAGAATATGAAAGTTAGAAAGTTAACAACAGTAGAAAGTTAGCAACAGTAATACCATAGTAAAGTTCATTTTTCTCAGAGCATAGGGAAATTTTTCTCACCTACAGCTTCCCACCAGTATAACCAACATGCACATGTTCAATGGCACACGTGGAAAGAGTTTCAAAAGCCAAAGGAAGACAGAGAGAAGACTCCTCACTGTTAACTTTCCTCTTTACTTCTACCTCCACACAGTAGAGGACCAGGGTAAACACCCAGGAAGGAGCTCACAACAGCAAAGCTTCCCCAAGGCACAAGATTCAAGACCCTGTTCCTGCAAGCTCCACAGGGACCCACAAGTTTTGCTGGCCACATCCACATTTCCCTGCAAAGCCAAAGATGTTATCAACAGAGGAGGGGGGTGCTCCACATCACAACTCTAAAAGCAGTTCTAATTCCCTAAAACACAACATGGTGGTTAAACCACCGTGATTTGCTGCTCACTGTGACCTACCCTAAGTGGTAACATGGATGCCCCAAACCCTTCTGTATCATGCCAGCAGCTGGAACAGTGTTTGGCCAAGAGAGATCAAGTCCCCTTTGCTCAGCACTGGCAACAGCAAGTGAAATGCTGCCATGCAAAGACCTTTCTTGAGACAACCCAGGTTTTGGGTTCTGCATTACACAGATGAGCATCCAGCCTGCAGAATGGTGTTTCAACTAGTGGTGTTTTAGGATCCAGTGATACCAAGGAATATTATAGAAAGCAGAAAATATTTCTAAATCACTGTTTCACACAACAGCCTATTGAGAGAGGATATGAAGTCTGACTCACTGTAATCTTCATACATTTAATGGATTTTTCCACACTCCAGTTGGGCTCCATACCAACAGGAAGAAGGTTATTTTCCTCAGTGAAGATCATTAACAATTCATATGCAGCAGTTTCTGCCATATGTGGCTTGTCAGCTGACTGCCTTGATCTGTTAACCAGTCTGCTGGTGGGGTTCTTCCAGCTTAAATGTGGAGCACATTATTTTATAGTTTTAATAATATTACCAAAAATGATACTAAAGCCATTTGCTGAGAAAGAAATGTTTCTTTTCGTCAGAAAAAAGGTTGTTAAACCATCCTCTACCTAAATGTGTTGTTCACTTTTTTCTAATTCTCCTCTATGCTTGCGGGGGAAGAAAGAGATGTGGGAGGACATTTGCAAGACATAAAAAGCTACAGAAGTTTCCAATTGGTACCATGCACTGATAAAACCTTGTTTCAATTGGCCAGAAAACAAGACAAGAAAGAAAAGGGGGAAAATTTGTAGTAAAGAACAGTTCTCCCACTTCCTTCCAATCACTGCTTAGTTCACTGAGAAAGGGGTAAAAAAGTATCTTTCCATCAACATAGAAAAAGCAGATTTCAAAGCAGTTTTCTACAAATATCAGCACTATCTCTACTGCACTTCCTCCCTGCATTGAATACCATTTTGCAAATATCCGAGTTTTGGTTAAACATGAGCAATTATAGCAAGTAGAAGAGCAAACCATGATTTCACTTCAGCTTTATGCAAAGTTATACTTATGGAAATCAATGAAATTATTATTATTGTGGAATGAGAAGAAAACGCAATTTACATTTCTCCAAGCTACTCATATTGTGTGCTCCATCTCAGGTGATGACACTGTCACCAGTATTCAAGACTCTGGTCAACAGTCCAGCAAATTTGTCAAATAGTGATGGTTCTTGGTTTCTTGGTTGCCACAGTCAAGCACATAAAACACTACCTCCTGCATTTTGGCCCTTTAGTTGATACAGTAGTGACTTCATCTTCTTTTCATAATCCATACAAACTACTGTACTTTCAACATGTATTTCTAATCAGTTAATCTCAGAGTCCCAGAGCTGTCTGTATGTATCACACAAGCAAAATTGACTTTGTCAAGGAAATAAAAACCTCCACAAAAGAAAGCACCAAGAGCAATCAATGCACACATGCATTCGGATGGTTTGGGCCAGGACAGATCCGTTTCCAGAAAAAAAGGACAGATCAAATATGACCTTCAGTTATTACATCTACTCTTCAGATGTCTAATCCCACTCCAAGAAACCTGTATCTACTTCAGCAGGACAGTAAACTGAATTATTCCAAACCCAGAATTTAATGGTTTCTGCAGTGACAAGAAAACACAAGAGTTTCTAAGCAGCACAAAGATACTGCCAGAAAACAAGTTAAAGGAATTTTGGCCATTTTCCTATAACATTTGAACAGCCAGAAATACAAATTTTACAAACACAGCAAAGGGTCATAAAGAACCATTTCAGCTGTGTTTGTTTTGAAAAGAAACTTGTTTTAAAATAAAACTTGATTGTGGCCTCAGAACCAGAAAGACAGGGAAAGTCCAGCACATGCAACTCCAGGGTTCTGCTCCTCACCTCTCATGGAGTTGGGCCAAATTGTGAATCTCCACAGCATTCTCAACACCCCTCACTCTTCATCTGCCTGGGGGGATTTGAAATACAGCTACAATGCTGTGATATAATAGACAACATTTTTAGTCCAAATGTTCATGGTTTAGTTAAATCTGAGTTCAGGCTATTGATATTTTGTTAAAAATCTTCAAACCATATTCAAGGTATTGGTACAAAGATTAGTAAGAGATTAGGTTATAACAATTCTTTATATGTTCTGTTGTTCTAACATTTCCTTGGCATGGAGAGCAAAATTAACTGACTGCACTTTTCAGGAGTAGCTCTTACCTGGTTTCAACAGTGACCTTATTGTATTACCAAATATCTATCTCCAAAATAAAAAATAAAGTCTGACAATCCTGGGAAGCTGAATATCGTTACTATATCAAGACTTAAGGAATTTGGTTTATGACACAATAATAACATGGCATATTGTTAGCAAGATGAAATCAGCTTAGTGGTCACAAGAACAAAAGTGAAATCAAGTTAAAATTGTTTTTCTGAAAGGAAGATGACTTGACAGACAGTAATCAAGAGTTATTTTGTAAATGGATTTGCTGATGCTTTCCAAAGGCATCAAAAAGGCTTAAGTTATTAAAAAAAAAACCTATACTGTTTCATTTTTAAATAGTTGTCTTCTCGATTTAATTTGTAATTAAAGTGTATATTATGATATACATGTAACATGGAAGAAAAACTCTTTTGGCCTTATTTTTGGAAAATCTGAAATGTGTTTCTCTTCCTAATAGAAAAATGAAAGCAAGAGATCTTTTCCAATAAAACAATATAAAGATTTATTTCCAGTTTGAATATTCAGGTAACACCAAAGAAATTATTTCAGTGGGACCAAGAAAGGAAATTAGCCCAGAGCTGGGGGCATGCTTCTGCAATGGTTTCATGGATTTGAGATTTCCTTTCTGATGGATTGATGCTGATACACTTTGAACCCATTTAGAGTTAAGTCTTCTTTTGTCCCTACACTGTTGATTAGCTTCAGCTTCTGAGCTGGAACAAGCAGCAGGGAAAGGCAGAAGACCTTGCATCTTGATCATGAAAACAAAAGCATGTTCAAGTAAGATTGATCAGCACTGCAGAACTGGAAATATGTGAGCTAGAGGAGGCAATATTTTTCCAAGTAATCAACCTCCTCCAGAAGGAAAATGTGATCCCAAGGTTTCATATTAAGACAATATGACTGATAAAAAAAATTATTCCTAAGAGCTGCCTAAAATTATGAAGCCTCCAAACCTTTATGTGATATTGTTGCAGCATTTATAAGATCTGATTCACTGGTTGAAGTGCAACTCCCTTCTGCTTCAGCTCACCAGCTGAAAACACATCCCCATGACAACCCGGGAGCCGCGGAGGAGAGCACAACACCCAACCTGCTGCCAAGCACTGCCAGAGCCCTCCTCCAACGAGGGATCTGCCAACCCACAGGAGCACATTTCTGTCACTGCTATGGGGCCTGGACATGTGTGTGTCGCCCTGGATTAGAAAATTTAAACAAGAATGGCATTAGGTGCATGCCAACAACCCTAACACTCAGCCAACTTTTTAACTTCAACAGTGACAATACCATCTCTGCAATCTAAAATACTATTTGTGTGAATAGTTCAGGAAAATTAAAAGATAATTTAGATGCCCAAATGTTTACCTCCTGCTTGAGCAGGATCAGTGAGCAATCCAGACCTGCAGTATGAATCCATCGCACCTCAGACCAGGAAAGGCTGGTTTTCCTCCTCAAAAATATGCAAAAGGAACCTGCTAATGGTAAGGTTTGAGTTGAACAAAACATTATAACTGCATTTGTCTAGATCAACACTGCAGACAGATTATATTAATTTCATCGCTAAAAGCAAAATAATTAGCTACATTTATCACAAATGACATCAAGCACTGTGTATCTCAGCAGTTGTACTGCTCCTTCAATTATTCTGCCTCTCTGTTACATAAGCTCTACTCTGCAGGTCCAGGTGATACAAGAAAAACCCTAATTCATATCACTTTTGCAGTCTACATTATAGCACAAAGAAAATATGTAGGGAAAAACTGGGAAAATCACCTGGGATACTATTTTGAAGTAGTTCCACTTCAGTAATTTCACAAACATAGTCGTATGATCCACTTTGGGCAAGGACTTAATAGGTTTGGCAATTGGAGTTACCCAAGCATTGAAATGATCCCTGGTTAAAATAAAACATGACTCTAATAAGTTCAAGGTAGTTGGTACTTGTGTGCACTATTTCATCCTCACCAAATATGACAATTAACTCACATGGTGAAATCCCAGCTGAAAAGAAACCAAGAGCAAAACCTCATTACCTTAAAGCCATAGTAACCTTTAACTCTCCTAAAGACAGCAAAAATCCTGTTAAATCAGAGTCCCCTTATTACAACATTATGGTGAGTACATACAACTTGCCACATAGTTTCTTGACCAATATTTCCAGAAATTGGTTCTGCAAAACAAATCCTGCCATCTCTGTCTTCAGGGGCTGGCAGGCTCCCAATTCAACCTTTCCCAGAAAGCATAAAATCACAATCAACAGAGTTCAGCTGGCATTTGGTGTCAGCTACACAGAGACAAAGCTGCTGGTCAAATATTCCATCGCTGCTCAGCTCTTAAAAAAATTCTCATGGTTAAAACTAGAGTACAAGATTGAATCTTGGTATTTTCTAACATGGTAGTTTTCAACCATCTCTCCTGACAATTTGTTCTGGTTTGTGTGCATCATACTTCCTATTATTTCTTAATTTGGTAAGTAAGTTCACAGTTTTCATAAATTCATACCAATTATACAGAGTAATCAATGACAACCCACAGGAAAGTCAGGCTCTTACTGTTTTACATGTCTTACATCTTTTATATCCCTTAACCCTTCCTTGTCCATACCCACATTCATCACCTGAAATGTGAACCAAAGCCACCTGCAAGAAGAGGCAGGTGACAAAGCTGGTTACTGCAATTCAGAGTGACACTGCTATGCATATGCTTTTCAGAAGCCTTTCAGGACACACCAGTTTAAAAGATGCCTCCTGGGAAACAGCACATGGATGATACCCATGGAGTGCCAGGCAGCTTCTGGGAGCTGCCCCAGCTCCAGGCCGTCGCCAGGACCTGGCGGCCGCGCTCGGGGAGAGCCCACGCACTCACTACCTGTGCCCAGCAGCCTGCAAATCCCATCTGTCTCCTCGACAAGCAACTTCACATTCTTTCTAGGAAGGATTTTAGGACAACTGCCAAAACATACTCCTTGCATTGTTTCTGCCTCGTGCTGTCACCACAAGGCCACATGGGATGGCTGGAGATGGGGACCTACCACAGAGCAAATACAAGTACCTGGGATTTCCTAATGGACATGCAACTAGTGCAGGACACACAGACAAAAGCAGGCCAAGAAGCCACCCAGGGAGCCAGTGCTGCTGTTCCACATGAGAGGGTGGAGCCCACCCTGTGTATTGATCCTGTCCCATCAAGTGCAGCAGCCTGCATTGCTGTTTTGAATGTTGCACCAAGTGCATTCTGGGGTGAAAGTCTAATTTTTCAAGGCAAATTAGACACACAAGGACTCACATTAATTACAGGTTCTGGGCACTGATCCACGAAGACAGGTGCAGAAACCACAAGTTTACTGCTGCTTCAAGAGTTTTGCAATGGCAAGCCAGATTCAGTGTGTGTCCTGTCCCAGGATACAAGACCCTCTGTGTCTAAACAAGAGGGAAGCAGCACAAAATAACAAAAATTCACATGTGAGTGCTGCTCAGAACTTTACTCTGAGGGAAACTCTGCTGGCTCTGTCACCAACAGACCCCTCTCCTGGCCTTCTTCAGTCTTTGCATTTACTTCATATATTCATTTCATCAAACAAATAAGAGCTCTACTATTGAAATGATCGGTCTAAACACACAAGGGTTTTAAGAGTTGTTTTTATTAGCTCCTTTTAAAGAGTCAGAACAGGCTAAACCAGCATTCCTACTAATGAGTCGCATCGGAGGGCTGCAAGAAAAGAACCTTTGAAGAAAAGGTATTCTTCATAAGAGGCTGGTTACCGTCACAGTCTAGCAGGTAAAGCTTGGACAACTTGTCTGAAAAGGTTACTGTGCTCTCCATTCCCATCACCTGCACCTACACTGGTGGACCAGGGTCAATCTCAGAATTAATAGCTTTCCTGCTTTGACAGAGACCAAGACCCACCTGTATGGCCGTTGTTCTGGCTGAGTAAACACAACCCCCTCTGAGGCCAAAAAAACCTAATTTGGGACCATTAGGTGGAGGCATTGGAGGAGAATGTAGCAGCTGAGCTCAATGCCATGTTCCCAGCCTTCGCCAGCTGAAAAAAATACCACCAGTTTCTGGTCTCCAACTGACTGCCAAGGCAGACACAGACACACAAGACAGTCTCTCTTCTGAAGACAGATACGGATGAAGGTCCAACACACTCGTCTCACCCATTCCTGCAGCTGACACAAACCCAAGAGGAAGGATAACAGGTGAATTCCCACAGATACTCAAGGGGACAAAATCAGGTACCAGTAGGAGAACACATTTCACAGTCACCAAATCCCTTTTCTCTTCCTCTTGACCAACAGCCTAGACCTTGGAAATAACTTCAAAACAAAACAGGACCAGCACAAACCCTAAAATGAATTATTTCAACCAGTAAAAGCCACAGACTGGCATATTATAATTTCCCATACACCTTTCCCTCAACCAGGACCTTAATATGTTTTCAATTATGTGAATAATTTGCACAATTACATTCAATACAAGTTTTTTTTTCCAACTGGTCAGAATTAGTATCAACTTGAAAAAGTCTGCTGTCACAATGATTTTATTTCTAAAGGCAACCCCCCCTAAGCCTTTCTGGTTTCAATAGTTTAGTTTGACTTATCTAGGACAAATCTAGAACAAATTTAGTGTAATTTGGAACTTAAAAAGCATTCTGAACCTAGCATTTTTACTAGTATTTCAACATCATGGCTGGGAAGTTCAAACATACAAGACAAATACATGCTCAAGTCCAAAAAATGTTCACTGTGTACAACCACTACAATTCAGGCATAAACAATCCACTGTGCTGCAGCATCTCTGATTCCAACCCTTTTTTTGTAGGGAATTATGTAACATTTTTTCATCCAAAACATATTATTCTATTCCTTTCCCACCTGACTATGCCCAGCCTGCTGCAGCTACAAAGTTTACACAAACCTCACAAGTGCTCATAAAGAGCCAATTATAATCTCACTCTTTTTGATTTCCCCTGTTCCAGTCCTTGCCATTTTTTTAGGAGATGAGCCAGAAGCCCTCCAAAAGGATCTAGTTACTGTACAACAGTCCCGTTCAAGTCAGGAAGAGATACAGATGGCCTTCAGTGATTTCTTGTGTTCAGGGGATGCCAGCTCAGAGAACAATTGTGAATGGTTGAAAGACTGACTTAAAAACATCTTGATAAACAAATACAACAATAACTCTTGAATGAATTTGTTTGCCAATAACTAAATGCATTTAGCTTCCCAAAGCTGAAATGCCAAGGATGCAAATGTTCATTAAAATCTAAAGGCACTATAATCAATACAAGATGCAACACTAGTTAAATTAGCATAGTCTAGAGCTCAAAAGGACAAAAAGATCTACATATCTGCATTTTTGTTTAAGTTGCATTGCATGTTAAATTCTGCAGCTTACAAGCAAAATGCTGTGTGCTTCACTGATAATAAATTGTCCCAATGAAGTCAATAAAAATATTTCTGTAATGAAATAAAAATAATTCAGTTCTGTGCTAACAGAAAACTTCATCCGGGGAAAAATGTTTCTTCTTTAAATATCACATGAAAATGTAAATTAAGCAGTGGGCTGCTGCCTGCCATGTAGTTTAAATGAAGACAACCAAGGCAGATTTAATTTTGAATGCCAGGAAACTAGGATGTCTTCTGTAGATTTGAGAAACTACGATACCAAAGTACCAGCATGACGTACCTAGTGAGCAACTTCAAGATACTGCAGGCAGTGAAGATGCTTCAACAGTGTTCAGGAACATCCTTACAAGCACCAATAGGGATGCTTAGTGCCTTAGCCCTCATATATTTCTGGACAATATGCAAAACATTTCCACCAGTAAGGATGGAAATACAGAAATTTCTGTTCCTGCAAGAAAATACAACCCTGCCAAATGAACGGGCTGTGAAATTAACTTTAATTGCACTGGAGCCACTGCCCTCCTTACCTCAGTAACCAGTCACAGAGCTTTGGGTGCAGACTGAAATGGAGGTGAGAGGAAAGGTTCCCCAGGTGTTCCTGATGCTGTCCCTGTCCATGGCACTCATGCTGTTAACTCCAGCAGGGAGGATCCAACCTGACCCACCTGGAATGGCATCCCAGAGGGATGGAGCAAAACTGCTCCCAGCAAGTTTGGAACAGGGAATGTCTTGGGTCGTTCAATTTCTTTTCTAGACATGTTAGGAGCCCAGGAATTGAAGAACATACCTGGAAACTATCTGAAATGCAGTCCATCCATGAAAAAGGGCTCTGACTTTTCTTGTTTTCCCTTCTACTAAGCAGATCTTGCAAGACAATCAGCTATGGTACCTCCCTGCATCTGAGTGGTGTCTGGTGTCGGTGATGCATCTTTCCACAGACTATCAGTCTGGAGTTGGATAGCTGTAAAATCTGTAAAGCAGGTTTTGGAACTGAAAGGCCCCAGAATTCTGAAGTAGAAGGACTTATTCTGATTATAACAAACAAATCCTATTCCAGCTGCAGCAAAGGAATGCATTCTTTCTTGCACAAAAAGCCATGTATTTTTTTTTTTTAAATCCTTCTTTTCTACCTTGCTGGTTATGTATACAGTACTTAAAATAACTAAAATCCACTTATCAAGTTACTTGAATTTCTAGAATACATAGAAGTTCCAGTCAGAATTCCTGTCCCATTTTTCCATTGTTTGGCAGTAGAAAGAGTCACTGAATCAATCCATCTGGGACCTGATCAGAAGCCTTGCAAACACCAATAGTGANTGTTTTGTCAAATGAATCCATCTCATTAATCTGGTTTCCACTCCTAGACAATGGTTAGAGACAGACACTCCTGGGCTACAATTCACGTGACCCTCAGATGTCTAAAAAAAGGATCAGGTGAATTGTGTCCAAGAAAAAGCTGTTCCTTTGTTACACAGGGATCCTAGTATAATTTGATCAGAGGCAGACACCCAAACTGCTATCTAACCTTACACAAGATGATTCACAGCTTCAGCAGCTCTGACAGAGTTCACCCAAGACCTCTGTGCAGCCATTAGCCAAAACAAAACAATATTCTCCACTCAGTTGCCAGAACCCATCAGGGTCAGTATAAGAACTGAATGTACCCCTTCAGCTCTACTGCTACACAGGGCTGAGTTATCAGAACCAGTTCTATGGAAAATCTTTTCTGTGCTCTATATTCACATTTCAAAAAATGTACAGAAGAGAGATGCCAAAACAGAAACATTTTGTGTCAATACCCTTT
>VZUA01033408.1:0-10873 GCA_013401035.1 Horornis vulcanius | reverse complement strand
TGCACAGGGAGAGAGATCAGTCATGGGTCACCAGACATGGCCCTGAGCCTTGGCCCTGCAGCAGCTTTTGGCTGTGATCCTCCAGGACAGGGCAATCAGCTTACCTGCACTGACAGGTGAGCTGCTTTCTGCTTTAAGCTTGGCTCTGCTGCTTTAAATGAAGTGATTAAGGACAAAAAGGCAAACTCCCAGCAATGCTGTGCTGACCTTTCAGTGGAACACACGTTATTAATGTCCTTAATGAGATGCATTACAAACTGCCCCAGCTCCGTGTTTCATTACAGGTCTAAGATGCAATATCATTAAAGACCTTTAACAGAAACAATGGTTGACATTTTGGTATTTCCCATAAGCAAAATACACCCAAGAGCATGGAGTGCAATGTCCCCAGTGCTTCAGAGGCTGATCCCTCAGTTGTGCAGAGCTCTGAGGGAAGCTCCACTGCTGAGAGCTGCTGAGTGATGCCCTCCTCCTCACCTTCTCCTCATCCTCTGGGCAGGGGAGTTGTGGGAGTTCACTCTGATGTTCCTCACAGCTTGGGTCTGTGTTCTGAGGTTCATCTGTGAAGACAGAACATAAAACTGGAGTTTTATGGGCAGTGTTAGCAGAGGAAATCTCAGGCTGACAGATGGGAAATGCTGAATTTAGGAACATTCCACTACTGCTGCTACGCTTGTACAGCTTCAGCCTTGGAGAGGATTTGGGATCATCATGACATGGACACTGTTTTGGCCTGGGTGATGCTCTCCTTTCAGGGGAGCCTCAGCACTTCTGTCCAAACTCNCGCTTGTACAGCTTCAGCCTTGGAGAGGATTTGGGATCATCATGACATGGACACTGTTTTGGCCTGGGTGATGCTCTCCTTTCAGGGGAGCCTCAGCACTTCTGTCCAAACTCACAAAATAAATCTGGCACGTTTTCATCATCCTCACTGAACAGGAGGGAATGATGTGGTGTTTCAGTTGCACAAAAGACTTGGTGCCAAAATCCCAGACTCTGGGTGAGCCCTGCAGGATGCTGAAGTCAGGAGGTTCCCAGTGCTCTCAGAGCTCCTGGACAAGAGTGTTTCCAGTAATTTTTACCAAATCTTTCCATTTCTCATGAAATTTCTGCTCTGTGCTCAGAGGAAGATTGAGTTTTTTGAATTGGAAAATGGTCCTTTGTGTATTTTCCCCTTGGGTATCTTCTACTCAGGATAACCCTGTTGTGGTGCTGGAATTCCCTAAGGGCTGGAGTGTCATTGTGTTAAAGAGTAGACAGCAATTCTCCATCCATTTGCAGTTTTAAAGCCAAATCTGGGTGAAAATGGCAAGGTCATGCTCATTTTCCAGATTTTGAGACTGGAGGTTACAAAACCTAAAGTGTTTAATTTATTATTTTTTTAATCTTTTATGGTTTTTTTCCTTTTTTAATGTTACAACATGCTTTGGACAACCTTAGATTCCTGAGATCTCAGGTTCTGGTAGATGATTTACTGCAAAATTGCTTATAAATTGAAGTAGAAAATGTTTTGCAGACCTGGCAGCTTTCAGGCTTCACACCCATTTGTCACCCAGCATTTCCCTTTGTGTATAGAACAAGAATTAATTAGGCTGCACTGCAGGAAAAGTTTATGGCCATAATTTATATAGGATGAATTTCTGTTTAAAGAGACAGCATTGCTTTGTTTGTGCTGTCTTACTTTTTATTTCCTTTTTTTTTTTTTAATCTTTAATTATATTCCAGATTTTTTTTTTCTGTCACCCTTTTTACATACAAATGGGAGACCAAACTGTGGTGGTGGAGCTCATGTTTATTCCTGTTTTGCACCCACTGAGGAAGTCTGGATGGTTTTTAGTGCTGAGATCAGAGTGGCTGAGCTCTGCAAGCAGCACAAATGTCCAGTGTTTAATGCCCTGCACACACAAACCCTCCCAGCTCACAATTCCAAGGTGCTGCTGCCTGCACTGGGCTGTTCCTCCAAGACAGATTTGTATTCCCCTGCACTGCATCTTCCAGTCTTGTCCAAGACTTGAGATGTTGCCTCTGTTTGGGGTCTTGCACGTTCAATTAATGTTTTTCATAATCAATGCGAGTCAGAATTTGCAATCTGCTCCTGATTTGCACATTAAAGAGACCCATTAATTAAAAATTCCAATCCCTGGCATGTTCCCGCAGGATCCCTGCATTATTTACATAGAAAAGGAGTGCAAGGTGCAAGTTTCTGTGCCGTGGCTGTGCACAGATTGCAGGCCTGCCACTCATATTTCACTGTGCTGGGAGGCTGGAAGGGGGATCTCCTGAAAATGTCTCCAAAAAAATCACCTCAAGGGCAAGGGAGAGCCAAAGTAGAGGTGGAATAAACATTGGTGGAGCCACATCCAGTGGCAGGGATTAAACAGTTCCAGGGTTTGGGGCTTGTTGTGTTAAATCTTGATAGAGTGACATAAAAACCCACAAATAATTGAGGGACAAGGAGGTAACAAGGGCTTTAAGAATTAAATCTCTTCTTCCTCAAAGGCCCTGAGCTTCCCAGTACAGGCCTGTAGCTTTATTTCTTTCTAATTCTAGTTAAAAATACTAAACTGGAAACATTTCAGTGACCAATACTTTATGCTTTTCAAAAAGAGCTGGGAATTGCAGCTTTTAAATAGCAGATAGTGTTCTTTTCACTTTATAGCTGGTGAGATGAGTTAAGAATGTACAGAAACCCAGGTGAGGAAGTTTTTTTTTTTGCCAGAAACTGATGGATTTTGCAGGACTTTAAAGGGACAAGTGGCTGTGCTTTCCTTTTGCAAGAGTTTCCCTGAAATGTAAACTGCTCACTGCATTTTTGTGGGGCTTTTTTTTGGCTTTGACTCCATCTGTCAGTGGATTCAGAGAAAATACCAGAATCCCACATTTCTGTTCCTTGGCATAAGCTGCAGATAATTTCAAGAAATGGAGGAAATAGTGGGTTTGGTAAAGGTAGATATGCAGGGTGTGTGTGGATGGGTTTGCTCAGTGGAGGAACAAATGTGGGACAAGAAATATTAAATTATTTACACTTTGGACAGCTGTGGTGAAGTTTCAGCAAGGTTTGTGATGAGTAATATATCTGAATAAAGTGAATCAGATTAAAAAAAAAATCAAAAATGCAGGGCTTTGTTGCCTTCTGGGAATGAAGATGTTGGATTTTTGTTCCCAAAACTTTGAGAGACCCAGGTATGTTTCTGGGGTGGAAATAGGTGGGAATTTGTGGTGAGTGTGCTGGGAAGGAGCTGTGCTCCCCCCTGGAATAATTCCCTGAGCTGGGCCCTGGCACAGCAGGGTGGGAACCTGGTGCCACGACAAATTCTGGGACTAAACAGCACTTTCAGACCTCTCTGAGTGCTTCACACTGAGTGTCTTCATTTTCTTCTGGGTTGGTTCTGCAATATTTTGGCATTTGAGAGAGAGGGGAAGATTCTGTTTAGTCTCTGGTTAGTGTATCAGCATGTTCTCAGAGTCTTTTTAGTGAGGATTTTTGTTGGGCTCTCTTTATCCCAGTCTTTAAAATAATATTTTTTCATCCTCCACGACATCCAGGTCAGTAATTTGAAGACACTGATTAAACAGGGACTAATTTTGGCTAAAATCCAGTCTGCTGTAGGTGCCAGAGAAGCTGTTCCACTTCCTGGGAGAGAGGATGTGCCTGGCAAGGCCTTCCCCTGGACACACCTGGGTAGGGAGCAGCTCTCTGATGAAATGGGATTGACTGACACAGGCTTGGAATTTTTAAGGGAAGCCTGCAGGACTCAGGAGCTGAGAACTCCCTGGTAATTTTGTTATCACCTCTATTCCTGGATGGCTTTTAGAGCTCCAGTATATCCACACCTCCATCTGGAGATGTTAATGCATTAATACAGAGCAGGGTGAGTGTCACAGGGAGGGGGAGGAACTGAGGCACAGGCAGATTACACAGTTTCCAGAGGCATAGAGCAGTTACAGGATTAATTGGTGCTAGGCAAGATCATGGACTTAAATATATTCTTGCTTTGAAGATTTTACTGGGAGCCTGCACAAATGTGTGACAGCAGAACTGGGTTTCAAGCCTGAGTGTAAATTATTGTGATCAGATCTAGCCCACTTAAAACTGGTAGTTCATTTTAATTGAATTGTATTAGTCTGGACACTTTATGAATACAAAAAGCATCGGCCCTGTCAGTTCCTGCAGGGTTGGATGTGATTTAAATGGATGTGGATGCAGGTGTGCCCAAATTTCACCTCTCCTCTCTGATCTCACGGAGAATCTGTTCAACTCTTTTTGGGTCTGAGCCAAAGCCTGATGACATTAATGAAGTCTCTCCTCTCAGCTGAAAGAAATTAATGAATCAGATCCCTTTTTATCTAAATTTTGTGGACTGTGCCACAGAGAGCTTTTGGTGTGGAGTGGGCTCAGTGAGGATGAGCAAGTCCTGGGCCACGCTGGGTGTTCTGTCTGTGCCAGTGGGTGAGAGGGAAGAGCCATGGGGTGAGAGGCTTCAGGCAAGGCCCTGGGCTCAGGTTTGGAGCTCTGCTGTTGCTCTCTTGGGTCATGAAGTCCCTGATGCTTTGGGCATGTGCAGAATTTGGGCTGTGAGAGGTACCAGGGAGGTGTTTTGTGGTTTGGCATCAATGTCTGTGGTTTGTTCAGGAATTCTGTGTGGGAGGTAATGGAGAAATGCAGGACATTTATTTAACATGAACTTTTGGGCTGTTTTCAGAGAAAAAACTCCTGCCCTCCCTCACGGAGTGCCAAGGCTTTTAGCTTGTGGTATTCAGTGTTTTTGAGCAGAATTGTTGTCTCCTCATGTATGGGTGTGCTAAAATGATTTTATAGGTGATCTCTGTAGCCATGGGTGTTGTTCAGTGGCGATGTCTGAGGTTTATTTGAAATCTGCCTTAAATTTTAGTGCAGGAAATGCTGGGACAGTCTCTGGTTGGTGGCCCTGATCCAGCTGAACTCCAGCCCGTGGGATTACACCACACTCAGACAGCTTTGCCTACACCTGAGTTTCTCAAGATTAATAGCTAATTAAACTGAATTTAGCTAAATATTTGTGCATGTTAGTCTGTGTACTGCACAAACAAGATGCAGGGAAACAAAGGCTTTAAAAGTGTCCAGACAAGCGTGTGCAAATGTCAGCTAACTCGGATTAATTGGCAATTGGGTACCTTGAGATGGAAACTCGGGGCTTGTCATGATAAATGTAATTAATGGCCTGGTATTATGTGGGGAGGTCAGTCTGGATGGGCTGATGTTCCCTTCTGGCCTTAATATCCAGATATAACTATGAAATTTCACATTTCCTCTTCCTTTCTGCTCCTTGCCCATGTACTTGGGGACTCCAGGCTGGCAGAGGCAGGAATGTGTGCTGTCAGCTTCTTTGCATTTCCAGTAATGGAAAGCATCAGTTTTTATAAATCTCATTTTTGCCAGCCCCGTCCCCTTCCTGGTTTGGGCTGATATCAAAAGATGATGGTTGAGATGAATCAGCAGAGCATGAACTTCATGGAAGTGTTTCTCTTTCTCTCCTGCTCAGCTTTCCCCCTCCCCCAGTCCCCTCTAATAAACCCCTGAATGCCCAGCCTTTATTCTGTTGTTGAATCCAGTTATTTTCTTTACTTTTAGCAAACTCATCTGTGTCTGATCCTGTTGTGCTCCCTGTCAGATGCAGTAATATTGGAGTGAAAGGGCTAAATTGAGGCTGTTCTGGGACTCTTTGGGAGTCAGCAGAAGCACTGCTGTGGGAGGGAGGTGCAGCCCTGGCTCCTTTGTGCCCAGGGAATACAATTTTCCCCTCTGCAAAGGCTCTTGCATCGTTTGCATTCCAATGGAACCAGCAAACTGGGCCTGGGTGTGGAGCAGACCTTTGCTGTCAGCAGTAAAGTCAGTCCTTTTCCTGCTATCACTTGGTAAAATTCCCCAAACTCACTGTTCTGGGAAGCATGAAAGGAGTGTTGCTCCCATCATTTCCTAAATTTGGATGGATTTCCCAGTGCTTTGTGCTGAAGTCTGTGAGAAATGGGAACGTAACCACACCACCTGCAAAAAATCACCTTTAGCCTATCACTGAGTCTGAGCTGGCTCTTGGAGGCTTATCAAACAGAATAGTTTCTTTTATTTCTGTGCCCTGTTGATTTGGGACACTCAGGAGTGCCGGGCTGGAGCTGCTGGGATCCTCCTGAGGTTCCTTCCACGCTGGGAATCACATCCCAGCTTCTGTCCACAGCCCCACGTCTGAGCTGTGACACCTGGAGGAATTCCCCCGCCTCCTCCTGCTGCTGGGAATAGAGAGCGAGCTCCAAAAGTAATACTGACAGCCTTCAGAATTATGATACACTGGAGCTGCGGCGTAATTCTTTGTTGAAGAAGTTAGAGGCCTAAAATGTTAAGGCTTATTGTTATTCCGAGTTGATAATCTCTGCCTTGCTTTAATAATTTTTCCTCATGCCTGGATAGCCTGCGAGTTGCACAATAATCACTCACACAGCTTTGTAATCAATGCCCAAAGTAATAGGATTCCGCTGGCCAACGGCAATTAATAAATTTGTGTCTTTTTTAAAACACTAGCAAGTCGGGCCTGAAATACGACTGACTGGCTTTCCTCATTTGCATATTTATTGCAGTGGAAAAATTCTTGCCGAATGATTGATGTTGAGCCTGCCTCTTGAATTCCAAACAGCACATTATTATGAAATGAAAAATGCCGGCCATACAGTTGATTAAAGTTGAAGACAGTGGAATCGGTGTTTTTTAAGATTGTGGGAGAATTAAAGGCATATTTTAATAGATGTTGACAAGAAGTGAACTAACAAAAGCAAAGCAAAGGATTTGCTTGAAAAGATTTAATCAAACGTGTTTGGTGGGGGATTAATTGCTGGGGATGACGAGTGCAAGTGGCTGGCTGCTGGATGTGAATGGGGAGCATTGTTCCGAGGCCAGCACATCGAGGGCCATTTTGACCTGGAGTTTAACTCCTGTCCCGCAGCCCTTTGAAGGGAGGGAAGATTCCCCCTCTCCATCTGAGTGCTGGGATGAACCTGTGTGCCAGCTGCAGACACTTCTCATTGTGTGCAGCAGCTGCAGTGAGAGCTTGGGCTCCTCTGCTCCCCTTGGTTTGCGTGGTGTGGGCGGTGTGCTGGGGACACGGGGGCTCCCTGGGGACGTGGGGGCTCTCCGTGGAGGCAGGGGAGCACTCCCAATATTGTGCAGCTCAGCTTTTGCTCTGCATCCCCTCATGCCAACGCCAGCACTGCTCCAGCTTTCCTGTGTGAGCCCTTCCCCAGCCTGTGGAGGTGCAGGGAGAATGGAAAGCACTGTGTGCCTGTGATATTCCAGTGATGCCAGACCCTCAGATTTAGCTGAAGGGAAAATAATCCTTAATTTCCAGTGCTGGCAGGGGCTCTGGAGTGGAGCTGTGTGTTTGGAGGTGGTGGTTCCTGCTGGTACATCCCAGGAAGGGTTTTTCCATGGGTTCAGTGTCCCTGTGGCTGCTCCTGCTGCTCCACACAGCTGCTTGGGAGGGTGGAATGAGAGCCTGTCCTTAGAGGTCATGGGAAGGAGAGCAGGGCTTTTTCTGTGTGGGAATGCTGGGCCTGGAGCCTGGATGAGCACAGCAGCCCATCCCCACGGGCACTGCATGGATTCCATGGCAGCTCTGGGATCAATCCCTGCAGCCAGGTCCCCCCACTCCAGTTTGTCCACTGGCACTGGCAGGATTGATTTGGTGTGGTTTGAGAGCAGCAGGACAGGTTTCATCTCTGCTGGGTGTCCTGACACTTTGATCCATGGCAGTGCTATCCCTGAATGCAGCTAAACACTCCAGGGCTGCTTCCAGCCTGGCTGGAGGGCTGGATAAAACGAGGACATGTGAGCAGTATTGAGAGAAAGGCACACTTTGATTTACTGGTGCTGGCTCCCAGCGTTCTGGGTGGATTGATCTGCTGCCTGCTGGATCTGGAACAACTTTTTCCCTCCTGGACACAAAATGAAGGGGCTTCTGTGGACTCCTCAGAGTGACTCCTGCAGGGTTGTGTCTCACCACTGACACGCTGGGTCCCGTCTGAGCTGGAAGTTGTACTCCAGCCACGTTCGTTGTGTTCTTGTTTCAGACAAGGAGCAGCATTACAGAAACCCTGCTGGGGGGTAGGGGGGTCAGTCAGTGCCCAGCCTCCTTTCAAAATGACCCAGTTTGCATCCCTGCAACAGTTCTGGTTTGTGCTGCCTTTGTTCACAAGCGGGGCCAGACTCTGCCCCACAGCAGGCGGTGTAGAGGCAGACAAGGGCTTCAGAGGGAAGAGGAGAAGGAGACTGGGAAGAAAACAGCCCCTTCTGGAATTCAGTGGGAGATGGGTAGGGCAGGGCTAGGTGGGAAGAGAGCAGAGGAGGGTGGCACTTGCCTTCTGAAGTTGAGTTTACAGCACACTTAAGCAGCCAGCAGTAGAAGTGAGAATGCCATCCAGTGATGCCATTAAATACACAAGAATTGAGAACAGGGAAATTACCCAGCTCGTCAGAGGCTCTGATGAAGCCACTGCCTGGAATAATTAGCCCTCCCACCTGGTTAGACACACGGTCGTTGTCTTCCCTGCCCTTCCAGCCCCTTCACTCCAAATCAAATTGCTCCTCATCCCCATTTCTGCTGGGGTCTGTATCTCATAGCCTGGGGCAGCTTGAGCCTGTCTTTATTTCCTTGCCTGCTCGCCATGGCCCTGCTGTACCCCAGAAGGGCTGGAGTGCTACTCCAGTTGTAATTGCCAGGATCAAAGCTGCCTGGGGTGCATTAGCACTGCTGCTGGAGGAGAGGCAGCGGGGAGAAAATAAACAGTTTGGGAAGCTCTGGGGACGTTTGGCTGCGTTGCAGGCAGTGGGAAGGATTTTGCTGGTGTAAGCTGTGCACTCAGGCTAGGGTGGGGGCACTTGGCTCCTGCAAGTGATGCTTTAGCTGCAGACACCTACAACAAATGCATTTTTAAGGGCTTTTGTCTGTTTGTCTGGTGGAATTGTTTTGATGCTCACACACGTCTGATTTACAAGTGCAGCAAACCTAATCCGTTAATAGGTTTATATAGAGGAGTTGTCAGAGTGTATCTATAATGAACCACGGGCTCGGGGAGGGCGAGCCCAACAGCTGGTGTGCAACAAAAATCTTAAAGCATCTTCTCCTTGACATTGCTGTTACTGAGGTCAGGCCATAATTTGTCTGAAGGTGGTGACAACTGAGCAATATCACAGTGGGAACACGCAGGAGATTGAGACCTCTGAGTGTCTGGGCTGATTTCTGCCTCTGTCTGCCTGAGGAAGATTTGCTGTTCACTCTACCCATGATCTCCATGTCCCCCACTGAAAAGCAGAAATAAGGGAAAAGCTGGAGTGGGGAAAAGCTCTCCCTGCTCTTTCTGAGCCACGTACAGAGGGAGGTTGGGGAGTTAAGCAGAGCAGCCCCACTGGCAGAGGAGGCACCAGGGGAAGCTCTGGGGAAGGTCCCAGCTCCTGCTCTCCACACAAACCCACGTGCTCTGTCAGCCAGAGGAAGTTCAGTTCAGGTTTTTGGGTAGGGCTGTCCCAAGTGTTTCACCTGGGAGAGCTGACCCTGTGATGGATGTGCAGAGGGCTTGTTTTCTATCAGAGAGTTCTGCAGGGAGGCTTGCTGGTTGCCACAAAAGAACTGGTTTTGAAGAGCAGGTGCTGTGGCAGTGTACAGTTATCCTGTCCCACAGTCAGGTGGAAGTGTGTCTCCTTGGAGAACCCACAGCCACTGGAACAGGCACTGCATGGATACAGGCAAACTGTCAGCTGCAAGAGCCTTTGGATACACAGCATCACATCTGTGATTCAGGACTTCAAATTCAGGATTTGTGTGTGTGAGCACCCTGGAGTGCAACTGCTCATCCCAATAAAAATCACGTTTGCCCCATGTATTGATCAATTTACACCCCTCCACCCCATCTTTTCTTCCCCTTTCTCTCTTCCTGAGTTTCTCTGGGCCTGCAGTTCTGCTTTTCTGATCAGAATCTTCTCATTAAACTCACTAGCTCATGGTTTAAAGTTTCCCCCACAGATCAGATCTTGTCACTTGTGTCTCTTGCTCTGCAGGTTGTAAAGCCCTGGAGGCCTTGCTGAAAGTGCTGGTGGAACTTCAGGATGAGCTGCTTTATCAGTACCCAGGCACCAGGCATCTGGTCGATGGAAAGCAAGCAAAAACTGAGAGGTAAATGCAAAAAGAGATGAGATCTTTCTGAACCCTTTGTCTCCAGCAAACAGGACAATGCCCAGCCTTCCTGACCACCCTCACCCTGCTGCTCTCTCAGTTGCTGCTGTGTTTGGGGGACAGACGCTCTGTTATTTGGATTCCTTCTGCCTTGTGGGAAGTCTGGTTTGTGATATTTCTGATAATGGAGCAGAGGCTAAACCACGGGGCTTTTAACAAAAATATCAGCGTGGTGTGGGCTGGTGGTGCAGGGGCCACCGAGGACTCACACCTTGCCTTGGGGAGGCACAGGGTGTTTATCCTGAGGGGTTTTGTTCCAGTGAGGATGAAATCCCGAGCAGCAGCGATGAGGAGCCAGAGGAGAAGGCTCAGGAGAAGAGGAGGAGCCTCCCCAAACGGAAGCTGAAGTTTGAGGAGTACCCTGAGTTCATAGCCAAGCGCTACAGGGACTTCAGGACCTACAGGAACAGCACCCTGCAGAAGTGGCACGACAAGACAAAGCTGGCAACTGGCAAAATGGGGAAGGCAAGGCCTGCTTTGTGTGTGCTGACATGGCTCTCAGGGAGCAGGGATTTGGGGAGCAAGTTCTGACTGAAAAAGGGGAAATTTGGGTGGGATACATGGAATAAATTCTTCCCTATGAGTGTGGGGAGGCAGCTGTGCCTGCCCCATCCCTGGAA
>VZUA01033406.1:7608-19684 GCA_013401035.1 Horornis vulcanius | reverse complement strand
TTTTTCTAGATTATATATGACTGATCTTCCCTCAAGTACATTTGCAAGAGGAGTGGTTCTTACGACTGTAAGATGTTGATTTTCTCAATGTCTGTTTTTAAATGTTGAAACAACAGAACATAGTTAGCATTATTGATCAGATAATTTTATGGAATTATCCTTGAATGAACAGAGTCTGGATGCTTTCTTGGGCTACAGCAGACCTAAGGGCTGGATTTTTTTGCAACTGAAATCCCTTTCATAATCTAAAATTGAGATTAGAGAATTTTAATTATATAAAGAGCAAATGAACTACTATAGAGGGCATGATACTAACAGCTATCCAACACAGACTATCCATGGAGGTGATAGTAGAAAACAGACCTATATTAGAGGTTCCTCTTTTCTGATTTAGTGAAGGAGCTCCGATCTCTGTCTGGTGTCTTCCTCCTCCTTTCTTTTTCTTCAATGAAGTTTCATTAAGAAGCTAGATTCTTATAGATTCTACAGTGTTCTTGAAAAAATATCCCTGAATTGCTTGGAGTTTGCAAAAAAGCTTAAGGGGGGTTGACATAACTGAAAATTTTCGTATGCACTCCCTGTCCTCCTTTCTGTGCAGTCCTCCTCTCTTGGTTACTTTCTTCTATCATGGGCTGGCTGTAACACTTGGCATTGTCCCCTCAGAGAGAACTGGAAGACTTAATCTTCTTGGCATAGATTTCTCACAATTCAAAACATTTAAAAATGAATAACTTCACCTGTGTCTCTCTGTTACAAAAAGGATGAAGAATCACAGAGTTAACTCTAATCATATTAAGGGGCAAGGTTTTACCTCCCCACTGTGCACAGCTCTCGTGGCACAAGGAATAGGGTAAGTATAGTAACAATCTTTTCCACTGGGCTTTGGGATAGTTCCTAAATAGTTTGTACAGTCAGTGGGAGATTTGGATATGTCAGGGTGGCCAAGTCTCAGAGAGATCCCAAAGCAAAGGCATTCTGCTTAGAAAGAGGTATACACAGCAGCATATGGCCTACTAATTAAAATCAGTATTTTCCAAAGCTTAGAAAATGGAGCCTCGATGCCAAAGTGGCAAATGCTTTTCTAATCTCATCTCAAAATTTTACAGGTCATATATAAATGGTTTGTTAATCATCAGTTTTGCTAAGAGATATTTTGTAAATTTCGCCTTTTTTTTTTTTTTAAACATAGTTTCTAAAGTAGTGCCTACATACGCTAAAAACTGTTGGGGGAAATATTATAGTTACGAAAAAAACCAAAGCACTTCTACCAAAAGAGAAATTATTTTTGGAAATGCAAAAACCTTCAAATTAGGAAACCGCTACTCATTATATACTTGGAAATGTAAAATCAGTTTCTTTCAGATTTTAACCCCCAAAATACTGAATAATTTCTACCCACTTTGCAGTGGCAAAGACACACAACTGCAGTGAATACATCAGCTGCAAACTTATGGGTAAATAAAATTTTCTCAGATTTTGTGCTTTTTAAGAATTACAATGCACAGGTTTGAAAAACAAATATATGACAAAGATTGTCATATTTGTTTGGTGAATTTAGACTTCTTGCCACTCCAAGCTGTCATTATAGAGTCAGAACTTGTACTGCAGACTCAGCAATGACTGTGACTGTCCCAGGTGGTGCTGTCTTCCAGGGAACTATTTTCACTTGCAGAACCTGCTGTCTCTACCTTTTCAAAGTAAATTGATGGATGTCCTTAATGTGCTTCTCAAATACTAGCTGCAATTCATCTCAAGGGTTTTTGGCAGCTGTGAGTATCACCAGCCAACCAGTTCTCCTTTACTGTGTGCTGCTAGTCCTGTAATTGTATGCAACAGGATCAAAATTTTAGGTCAGTGTGCAATAGTGTAATTCTTCTTACAAGTAGGATGAAATTCAGGAAGAAGATGTGCTAAGTGCAATGTTATTTTGATTTCTCCTTAGCCCTGCTTTTGGCTTTTTTCTCTGGCCTTCTAATACTGGCATCTTACCTAGTGCAGAGGCAGGTTGCCATCTGAACAGATGGGTATGAGTGTAGGTGGCTAGGAGGACATGTTTGCTCATCAAATGTGTTTGTCGAAAGCAGTATTACTAGCCAGATATATTGGATCAGCTGTTCAGCCTGGGCTTTTAAATCTATGTTTAAAAGTGCTACTCTGATAAAAAAATACATTAAATCATAAAATAATTAAATGTTTACAACCCTTTGAAATGTGGCTTTTTTAGTTTGGAAGAGTCAGCATTTTTATTTCTTAAATGCCTGGGTTGCAATGGAGACATTATAAGCAAGTTCCAGCTACAAAGTTTTTAAAAAATCCTCTGAAGCCACAGAAGTGTACCTGTTGGGAGACATCTAGATGGTACTGAAAGAGCCTATGGTAACATATCATGGGAGTAGAGACCGTTAGGAGTGTAAAGTGCATCATTAAATCCTATTACATTTTTTACTTTTGTACCTTTAAATCAATTACTTAGTACTAGTAGTAGAGTAATTTGTGGAACTATATGTAGTGAAATCTAAAATCTGCCTTAATTAGTGAGATATCACAAGATGGGCATTAATCAGTGTTTTAAAACTGATTTTCCCCTTTCTGTTACAGAAAAATGTGACAGAGAAGTAGAAGGGCTGTGTAGTTTTTTTAGACTGCATATATTTAATAATTAGCAGTAATGTTAGGATTATCTCATGTGAGATAGTTCATCTGAATTTTTACTATGCTGTGCTGCATTAGAAGATATTAAACAGGGCAGTTGGCTAAGTGAATTAAATCTATGTTGAAAGGTGTGGCTGCCTCATGGTTCCTGTCTCAGCTGTCTTGTGAAGCTTTCCTAGTGCTTCAAGATAAACCAGTGGCTCACAGAGCTGGGAACCTACTAGAAGCACACAGCTAAAAAAGTGAGGTGGCAGCATTCATGCATATCATGTAGTATCTAGCATCTCTTTCTTCTACAGCTTGTGTAATTNCTGGAAAAATGTGTAGACAGAGGATAACAGATTGCTGTCCTGAGGTGAATACTTTGGTTTTAGATTTAGATGCTATGATCAGGCTGTGAATGAAATACAGGGATCCTTACAGTTGTCTACATCTCTTATGTTCAGTGTAGCAATAATCAGAATGTGGCCCCCCAAAGCTTGCAATAAGGGCCATTTAACCTGAGGAAAGTTTTTATGGAAATATACCCCACACAACTGACTCTCTGATCTAATTTACATATAAACTTTTAAATGAGTATTAGAAAACGTAATTTTATTTTATTTTTTTTTTTACATATTAAAAAAGGTAATCTGAATGGTAAACTGAGGTCTAGCCAACACAATAAACTGTGATATACAGTGCCATGAATCAGTTCCTGAAGATCAAATTAGTCCCATTTTTTGAATGAAACTTCAAGCCCATGTCCTCAGAAGTGTGCAGCCTCTTGACTTCCACTGTTTGGACAAGCCCTATATTCCCTTTCCAGTGTGACACTTTTTCTTTTTGAAGTCTGTTTGAGTGTACATGGCTAGGCACATGCTGAAACAACTTTGATGGATTGTGGTAATGATTTTCCTTATGAGTCAATTACCTGAAGCATAAAGCTTGGATAAGAATTGAAATATGTGGAGCACCTGGGTACCTCTTGCAGCTCCGGGACATCATAATTGCCTAGCTCAGTACTTCAGAGGAAAGAGGAATCCACTGGACCCTTCCTCTGAAACTGAAGGTGAATTGACAGACATAAATGAAACTTTTGAAGCTGATTCAAATATGGTTTGAGCAAACGCAGCCATTTATTTTCTGGAGACATGCATATCTAGATTTATTACAGATATTGTCTACTTCTATAAAGGAAAATGGAATATTTGTCATTATTCCTGACCTGTGTTATTGTTCTTCTACACTGGAGTATATGAGCTTTGATTTTCTGCAGTTAGAAGTGCTAGCAGATATTTCTAGAATTTCTTTTCCAAATGTAGCAAAGGATGAATAGCAAATGGGCAGACAAATTCTGTTCTTGTAAGCCAAGGGGCTTATAAGTTTTGTGTCTGTCGAAAAAAGTCAAGGAGTTACACCAGAATGTGCTTTGGGGCCTCTTTCTCCTTTGGCATATACCTTGAAGTAAGTGTTGTTTTTCCCATTTTAAGTAGCTTTCAACATTAAAAAAAACCCTATGCCTCCGAATCACTAGGGATTGTTTGTATCTCTGTTTCTTACTTTAAGTACAGTGCCTTAAAAATCCTGTGTGCTCTGCAGGCATTTGTATTGCAGTTGGTAAGATGATAAATCTGTGCTATTGAAGATATATTTTAACAGTTGTGAACCACTAATTATCTCCTGCATGATCATATCATGCAGATCATGCTAGGAAAAGGTAAGAGAGCTATTGCTGAAACCACCCTCTTTTATAAATGTTTAATTGCCTGTGTCCCAAAGTTCCAAGGTTTGTCTCAGCTGCACAACCTCGCTCACATTGCTGAAGTAGAAGTCTTCTGAGAAATTCTGTTGAAAGGTAAGAAGAATAAAATTATAGCCAGCAGTAGGAGAGTAGAGACCAGATTACCAAGTAGCTCACAGATTCAGGAGCATAAAAAGCAATATAGAAAGACAAAACCAAAAAAAGAAGTGGTCAAGGGGAAAAGGAGGCTAGCCGGGGTCATTTGGTAATTGGTTCATGTCATTGGTGTTGATGGAGCAGCTGAGTGATGGCAGCTTGGCACTGCAGAGGAGCCAAACGTGGGGCTTTGCAGACTGACCTGACCTTGCTGGACCAGTGCCTGTTTGGTCAGCAGGGACCCTGAGGGCCTCATTGGGCTGGGACCCAACTAATGTCTGGCCTTATAGCTCACCCAGTCCCAGCTGCCTTTTGTGTGACTTAACCAACAAACCACTGCTTGCTACTTCAACACTGTATATCCTACACTGAGTCTTTGCATCTGCTGCTGTGTGAGTTGACACAGGCTGGCAACCACAAAACCATGGCTGAAATGCAAAGAGTAAATGTATTTTATTACCTCACTAACCTTGCTAGGATCTTTAAGCAACACCTGAGTAGAGACACACAAGTGGGAATGCTGGCACCCTCAGACTTACTCCATGCTGGTAATTGGCGAGGCTGCTGTTTGCACCCATTTGTCAAGGGCCCATGCAGCCCATGCTGTGATCTCCCTTGTGCTCTTTTATGATCTCTGAGCTTTGATATTCTCTCTCTCAAGAGTGGGAGTTCAAGCAAGACTGAGAATGCCTCCAAGTCTCTGTAAACACCTGTGTTATCTCCACAGAGATCCTACTCCTCAAAACAGTCAGAGGATGAACAACAAAAGGCACAATAGATGTGGTTTTCCACACCATTATTCTCAAGGCCTTGGCATCAGCTGCAAGGTTACTTGAATGAATCTACCATCCTCTCAGCCATTCTTCTGCTTTTAATGCTTTCCTCCCAACAGCCACTGAAGGTGCCCAAACATGCCAGCCCAGAAGGACTAGGACAAAGAGTCTTCTTATTCAACACAGGGAAAGAAGAAATTAAAGAAGGTGCTGAGCTGGTGTCAGTGTACCTCAGGAGCTCTGTCAGAGTGTGTTGGTTTGAAAGCAAAACCAGTGAGAGGCTCCAAGTCAGAAGTACAATTTAATAAGAGAAAGAAGAAAAGTAAAATAAAGTAAAATTAATTCAATAGTACAAAATACTGACAGAGCCAGTCAAACCTGACACCCTGTTAGGGTGGTAGTAGCAGTCCAGATGAAATGGTCTTGTTGAAGCAGTGATCCTGTAGAGAAGGTCTGGTAGCTCTTGCCCTCTGGGAATCCAGTGGGGAAAAGGCCTCCTGTCCTGTCCCAAACCCCGGATTATATCCATGTGGGAATGCTTGGCTCCTCCCCCTGGGAGGAGCATCTCACAATGGGCTGATATCATTCTATGAGTCATGTCCTTGATGGCCCATTAAACAGAGATAGCTCCTGGAGGGAGTTACCTGTGAGTCATGTGGTAAGGTGTTGATGGGCCATTAGAAGATAAGGGAAACACTGCCCCGCCTGGTTTCAACAGCTCATGAAGATGGTGATAGAATACATACTCTGGGCACATCTTACATTTTAACCTAGGACACAGAGTGTTCCTGATTGTCGCAAGAGACATCGACCAGAGACACGCAGGCTCCTTTAGAAAGTGGTCAGTGGGTTCTTTTTTATTGTGGGATGTCCACCTCTTTTATACAGAAAGTCAGAGGCCAGTTTGATTGGTAACACAAAAGGTAAACCTTTCTACCAATTGGTCATCCCAGAGGGACATCAGAAGAAGGTCCCTCCTATATGAAAGAACGTAAACATTCTTATATTTACAAAACATTGTTCTTCTGTTTACCAGAAGAAAGCCTGGGAAAGAACCCTTTTTAATATCAACAAAACCAGGCTTGAAACTCAGGACTACACCTGATGGTTGTGCTGGTCTCTTCCTTTTATGCACTTCCATCTCTTCCTGGTGTCTGTTGTGTGAGAAAGGACCAAGGTGGCTTAAGTGCCACTTACTAAGAGGGTATTCACAGGTCCATGTCCTGATTAGGGCAGATGTGTCCTGCCTGCTGCAGGCAGGAGCTCCAGCTCTGCTGAGAGACAAGTGACTGAGGCACATGTCCTTTGTTCCAGTGTATCACTGCCTGTGATGCCTTTCAGGGCATGTAGAGGCTGCGGGTACTGGAGTCCTCAACTTCCTTTGGAGAGTCTGAACTTCAGGGGACCACTGGTATCACTTCTTAGGCACTTCAGGGGCATACCCATGCTCTCTCCATCATTTTCACCCTTTGAAGAATGAATAATTTATTTTTCAACTGTGAAATGAAAACTTCTGGTTTTTAAGCACAGATTTTTCAACAGAAATTTGGTCACTTTCAGTGGAAAAACCCCTTATCCACATTTTCTCTCAAAAAAGGTGACACCTGAAGTAAAAAATATATCTCAGTGTGTTTTGTGGACTCTGAGATGAAAAAAAATTGTGTAAGAAAGCTGCAAAACCCATAAGTATTGTTTTGGTTCCACTGAACTGCTAGAAAACATTTAGCCTTAATAGTGATGTAATCTGCAATTTAAAAAGATAACTAAAGCAAT
This sequence comes from Horornis vulcanius, assembly GCA_013401035.1. Taxonomy (NCBI): domain Eukaryota; kingdom Metazoa; phylum Chordata; class Aves; order Passeriformes; family Scotocercidae; genus Horornis; species Horornis vulcanius. The sequence continues at coordinate 12,607 of VZUA01033406.1, read as the reverse complement.
GAAGTAGAGGGAGGTTTATAACCTTGTATTAGTATAGTCTATGACAAAATTATCAGTTGTATTGACTTTGTACTGACTACTGACTTTATCTGTAGCCAGTGCATGGTTTTATTTTATGTATTTTCATTATGATTGCAGAGTGGAAACTAAGCTCCAGAATTCAGGAGGAAATGACTGCTCAAATGCTTTGGTGAATCATTCTAAGCCTCATTCAAACAGGGATGCAGCTAAATGAATATAGATATTCAAAGCCTGTTTAGAAATCCCTGCCATACTGGTAAATGAAAATGACTCTCATTCTCTTTTGTGAATTCAAAATAGCTAAGGGGAAATGTCATTATGTGAATCAATTCAACACTTATTGATTAATCCTGCCTCTGGTGTTAGAAGTTTACCCCTTTCATGCTAGAATATACAAAAATTTCAATAAATTCAAAGACATTCATATGCTAGTAGTATTTGAATCAGTCTCTGAGTATTTGGAACAAAGGGCCACATTTTTGCTTAAGACAGGATTTTGGTAGTCACCTTGTAAAAGTGATTACTGTGTCTCAATGCAGGAAAATGGAATTTCTTAGAATAAGAAAGACCAGCCTGTAGCCAGCACTGCAATCAGCTGTCTCATGATAGCTTAGGCTTTCAGCAGCCATAGTTTCACATCATCACTTGATTTCTCCCTAAGTCTTGGCCAATCAGGTGATGAAAACGTGTACTAGTTTCAGTGCAGAGTATCAACAGTCATGAGGACACCTCACCTTTCTCCCAGCTTCGTGCTTTTTACAGTCTATAAACCATGAAGCAAAAGATGTTCCCACAAAATATCATCTTTGCCTTTGGACATAAGGGAAAGACAGCTTTAAGCCTGTCCCTGAGATAGAAAAGAGGAACTTTAAATCAATAGTGGACATATTTAGCCTACAAAGCAATCCTTTCTGTTAGCTACCCACCATATACTTTGGGAACAATATGCTCTTTCCCTATTCATAGGCCCTTCAAGAAAGCAGGAGGTTACAGCATTTGCCCTTCAGAAAAAAAAATTAGTTTTTGTCTGATAGTGGCATTTCACCACCTCCTGCATATGGAATTGAGAGTTTCAACACTTATCAATTACCTTCACCATTACAAATATGTGCACCCCATTGCAGTTTAGATGAGACTTCCCTTTCCTTCTCTTTCCAGTAGCACTGTCAGGGCATCTTTAACCTTGCCTTTTCATTGGAAAATGTTAATGTATGGCAAGGCTTGGACTTGGCACCAAAATAATACCAAAACTTTGGTGAATATTAGGGTTAATTTCATAGCTGTATCCTGTCCCTATAGGCAGCATAAAAATCAAGCATCTTCAGGCTTTGAAAGACTTAGTTCTGTTCAATAAGACATTCTGAACAGATAATGCATTTAGCAGAGGACTTAGCTTCAGATCAATACCAAGCATCTACATTTGATATTTGAATTTTACCAGTAGTTACAGAACCTTTTCTTCCCTCTGATGCTCTATGTCCAACACCCACGACTAACCTCAAAGCACCAAAATTGTATTTTTTCAGCACTTTTGTTTTGCATATTGAGGTGGTTCTTTGGAATTAAGAAATAAAACCCTAAAAGTAGACTTTTGGTGAATAGGAACTAATTTTAGTTCAGTTTTTTATGCTGGATGTTACTTCATTGCTGAAATTTTTGGGTTGGCTTATTGGTGAAAGTTTCCGCAGTACTGGCTTAAATTTATTTTATGTTCTGTTTGTTACACAGCACATTACTATGAAGTTTTTGCATAACATTAGGTTAATAAAAATCTGCTTGTTGAAAGATTAGAGTGTTTGTTAGATCACAAGCGTTTTTTTCCCTTCTACTTTACCACCTGCNCCACCCCCCTCCCCACCCCAAACAACCCCTAAAAATCTCCAAATAAGCCTCTTAGCATTTTGAAGAAGATAAGTTGTTTTCCTGAGGGCAATGTGTTGTTCTCTGGTACCCACCACAAGTACGATGAACAGCAGCAGAAGTGCCTCTGGATCTATTAGTTAGTTTGCCAGCTCCTGTAAAACTACCACATAAATGCTGGAGAAATCTATTATGCTCTCTGTGATCTTTGCACAGTAAAGCTGAAGAAATGGGAGTTAATCCTATTGACCCCAAGGTTCTCCTCCTTGCATTTGGAAATGCTCCAGGTTCTCTAACACTTAATTTGGTTCAAGAGCCGATGACAAAGGTTTTTTACTATTACTGCCATACTGCATAAAAATGAAGGTGATTCCGTTAGTGCATTTGATAATGGTTGGAAAAACTTTCTGGAACTTGTTCTTAAGCCTTGATTTTTTAGATTAGAGGGGATCTTGATTCAGCAAAGGCATTTGAATGCTTGTTTCTTTCCTAAATCTGAGGAGGTGATGCTATCTTGTTTACCATACCAACTCAACTCAGATGTGTTCCAGTTTTTCAGTGTGTATCTAGAGTTAGTTAATACTTGGAAGTTTGCAAGATTTGTTACAGTGTCCGGTCTTCCATGTTTTCTCTCTTTTAAGGCTAAAATATTAAAATGAAAAATTTATTTTCCACTTTCATTTACTTGGCTGGGTTTTCTTTTTAACCTGTTAAAAAAAGCATGCAGAATGTAGTACTTATCTAGTCATTATTCTAGAGGGGGCTGGTAGATACTTGTAATTTTAGCACCTTGTTTCGAATTCTGTAGTCTGTCAAACTTCTGCAATATAGTGCTGAAACTTTCTATGAAAAAATGTCTGCTTCTATGAAAAATGTCTGGATTTCCCTTTTGCATACTTCAGCCAAGACAGCAAAACTATTTCCAAGAGCAACATGGGGAGAAAACACCAGGGAGCTTTCCTTAGATGCTGTAGACTCTCTGTGGTATTAGATTAGGCAGTAGATATTTGGTTTGATGCTGGCTTTGGGTTAGCCATGTGAAAATTCTCCCAAATGTGGCCAAGACACAGATCTTTGAGACTAGTATGAAGCAGAATAAAGTGAACTTGAGAAACACTAGTCATTGTCTGCCAGACTGTTTTCCCTTTCTGAGCTCTGAAATTAGGCATTCCACTCTTCATGCTCTCTATTTGTGTCTCACATAATTGAGGTATGTTTTTTTGGAGTGAATGGTGTTGGATTATATTCTTTGATATAAGGTATGGGTAGGTTCTCTCCATTCTCCCTTTCTCCATTTCTTCCTTTCCTGTCTAGACTTATGAATTATTGTTGGTTCTGAGGCTTACAGATAAAGCACAGGCTCCATCCCTTCATCCTTCCTCTACCCCCTTTCAGTGAGAACCTGGAGAGTGTCCACCTGGATGAAATGTTCTATTGATATCTGGTAGATAGACAGGAAAAAAAAGTTCATGTAGTGTTCACTTCAAACACAAAAGACATCAAAAGACATCTGAAGAACAGGCTGAAGATTCAAGATCTGTCTTCAGCAAATGTCTTCATGTCTTCTAGCAGGGAAAAGTCANAAATAAAAAGTTTCCAATTTGCAAAGAAAAAGGAAAAAAAAAAAGGGAAGAATAAACCCCCGTCAAACCCCCAAAAGGTTAGCTTAAAAAAAACCCCTTAACTGTAACACACCTATTTGATGTTCCCTGGTTGGCTGAGAAAAAGAGAAGCATAGTTTGGTCTGTCCAAATGTGATAGAAATTTGTCAGGTTGTCAGTTATCTGGCAACCTAGAATTATCTGATTTAACCCAGGGTTACCTAGGCTAACCTAAGACATTAAATGAAATCAGATAAGAACTGCTCAATTGAAATTTGAGGCTATATAGTTTGTTTTTTTTAAAGGTCTCCTCATTAAAATATATTTGTATGATTTCTTTCCTGTAAATTAATCCAAACTCGACCTATAACTTTAGCTTGTTTCCATATGTATCAAAGGTTTCTTTCAATTAGGCTATAGTATCAGTTTTGACATGTCCTGTTCTGGTTAGAGAACATAACCATCTTCCTATACCTAGGCTGTGTTTAGAAAAGTCTGTGACACCTAAATCAAACCAATATGTGTCTTTATGTCAATTCTGAACACCTGTTAAAAAATTAACTTTCTTCAGTGTTTTTTGATTTTTCTGAAGCCACCCTAAAGCTTAAACAAAAATCATGATTCAAATGAGTTCAGGAGATCCATGCTGTCTTGTCCTTGTCTGAAGTTCATTTGTAAACCAAATTAAAAAATAACCTCCCCACCCAACCAAAACAAACCCCCCGAATTTTCTGTCTCTTTAAGTATAAATAAATCTTTAGCTGGAGCTCTGTAATTTAGCAGAGTTTAAAGGTATTGAAAGTCCACTTGAAAGATAGGGGAATGAAATGTACTTTTAGCCCTGTTCTTAATATGACATCTGTTTACAGCTGAACCTAAAGGTCTCTTCTCATTGACATTGAAGACTTTCTACCCTCTTTACCTGATACCCATGAGAATTGTTCAAGCTGTACCTGCTTAAGCTTTATCCTGAAGTATTATTTTTTGTGGAAAATGCAATTTAAGAAGATTATTGGTAATTCTGAATCCTAATGCTAAGCTTTACTATAAAGCAAGATCTGTTTTATGTGAGGATCCAGACTAATCATCAGACTGCTAAAAAAATGGTTCAATTCACAGTGCTCTCACCTCTACCTGAAGGGCAGCTCTTGACAAAATTTTGAGGGTTAACCCCAGTAAGCACACCCTCACACAGCTATTTACACTCCCTCCTTCTTTTCCACAGATGGGATGCAGGAGAGAATCTGAAGGGTAAAACTGAGGAAACTCGGGGGTTGAGACAAAGGCAGTGTAACAGGAACAGCAAAAGCTACTCATGCAACCAAAGCGAGGAATTAATTCATCACTCCCCATGGGCAAGCAGAGGTTCAGCCATCCTGAGGAAAGCAGGGTTCTGTCAGACAAAGCAGTGACTGGGGAAGACAAATGCCTTAACTTCAAACTTTTTGTTTCCTTCTTCCTGCAGTTTTTATTGTTCAGCTTGGTGGGATATACCTCTGAGCAGAGCTGAGATAGCT
>VZUA01033402.1:0-35779 GCA_013401035.1 Horornis vulcanius | reverse complement strand
ACTTCTGTTCGTAAAAGTACATCTTGTATATGGTTTAGATAAGTGTTTGTTTTATTTAGGGTTGGAAAAAGGAGAGAATCTTGGCTGAATATCCTGATGGAAAGATAATAATGGTTCTTCCTGATGACCCAAAGTATGCACTTAAAAAGGTATGGTGAGAAGGACTGGACTTGTATGTCGTGCTTTGTTTGATGTTTTTATATAATTCATGAGAATGTTCATAGAAAAGTTTGTGTCATTTACATGTGAAATTGGACTCAGAACTGTGGTTCTGTTCCCTTTTCCACAGACAGGTCAGATACCTCACTCTTTAGCACTGCTGGTCTCTTCATGGAGAGGCTGGGCCTGGGCATGAGTGGGAAGAGCATCAACCAACTGACTTCTTAAAGTCTGGTGTTTTTGTTTTTTAAGTACCCTTGCAGAATGACTGACAGATATTTTATATAATATAAACTTCCCGTTATATTTAAATAAACTGAAATTTATTAACTCCATAACACAGCACAAATGTGGCATCATTCTCTAGGTGACTTTCTGATAAAAAAACAAAATTAGGTGGGAAGTGGCCTCAAAGTCATCTAATCTGTTGCCATGTCCAAAGCAGGATGTGCTCTGGTTATGATGCATCTGACAACTTTCTAGAAATTCTGCCACTAGAGGTTTGTCTGATGTCTTCAGAGACTGTATTACAGTGCTTTGCTAACCATAACATGAGGAAATTTTCCCTGAATGTCTTAACAGAATCTCCATACTGCAATTTAAGCTCATTAGTACTAATCATACTGCCATAGCTATAGAAAAATCCTTCTTTTCCTCCTTGCAGCAGATCTTTTGTGCCTGAACAAGCTGATTTTTTTTACCTTAAGGAGATTGACTGCATGTGTTGATTTTTTAATTTATGTTCCCAAATAATGTTGTTTAGTGCTCCATTGTCATGCTTTCTTCTAGCTTATCTCCATTTGTGTCATGACTCACGTCTTTCTTGAAGCTCTAAAACTGTGCCCAGGACACTAATGGGGCTTTTAGCAGTCAGGTACTTCAGTGTCCTGCTGGCTAATACCTGTGTTCATACATCTTAAAGTCTCCTTTCATTGTATCCTGGCACTGACTGCTTAGCTGGAGATTTGCTGTGGCTAATAGGGACTGTTCACAGTATCCCTGTCACAGGGTCACAGAATGGTTGGGGTTGAAAGGGACCTCTGGAGGCTGAATTGATGCCCAGAGAGCTCTTGCTGGTGGTGTGGCTGTAGCAGGTTTCTTTAGTCCAAGTTACTGAATTAAAAAGAAATTATAAATTTTCACATTTCATGCAGATAAGTTTATTTTAGTTTTCTTTTTCTGGCGGCATTATCTTAATTTTAGTACATTTGTTGCACATTCATTTTTTAATATAATGGCTGAAGAAGGAAGACTGTAGCAAATTAAGTCATTTAGGATAGAGTTCGCTGTAATTCTGTTTAGCTGAAGTTGACAGAATCTTATTGCTCTCATGACCATGGATGCCTGATTTCAAGAATAGTTTTACCTGGTGTTTTAGATAATTGGACATGTCATTAAATGATTAGTACCTGAAGGTTAGGTGAGAAAATAGAGAGTAACTCATAACATGCCTGTTAAAAATTATTTTTAAAGCATTCTTAACACAGTTTTCTTCACTATGTGGGTGCCTGTGCATTGGAACAGATTGCCCAGAGAGGGTGTGGAGATATCACTGGAGATATTCAAGAACTGTCTGGGTACAATCCTGTGCCAGATGTTCTGGGATGGCCCTGCTGGAGCTGGGAGGTGGGACCAGATGTAATACCTTCCAGCCTGACTCATTTTGTGATTCTGTGACACTCACAGCATCAGTAATTCTCCTTTTGCATTACTATTGTAACCTCAACATGCATTCAAAAAGCTTATGCCATTTAATGCAACATAGGTGAGGGCTCATTTTTTGTTTTACAGGAGATGAGGGATGATAGAGGCTGTTCCAGTGTCCAGATGTAGATTCAGGAATCCCTCAGTAAAAAATCAGCTCACGCATAAGCTTTCATTAACGTTCATGCTGGAGTTTCTCTGTTTCTTCTAAACTTGATGATACTAAACAAAATTTTTAGTTTCAATTGCTCTTTGGAAACCCAGTGGGAGAGTAGAAGGCTGAAGGAAAGGGACAACAGTTACTGCTTTAAAACAAATGCCTGTATTTTCTACCTGCCTTGGCACTGTGCCTGCTGTCATCTGCTCAAAACCCTTAATGGAGTCGTTCTTGCAACACTTCAAAAATAGCAAAACTTCTTAAATTGCCTTAACTTTCTTTGTAGGTCTAATTTACTTCTAAAATATTAGAGCTCACAGTTTGATTATCTGCATTCTCTCTATTAGCCTTTGACTAATGAAGTCTGGACTTAAATGGAAGCTGACTGAGGGGTCTCTATTCATCCTATTTCCTGACTGGTATTATTTAAGGAACATTTATCTGGATGATGTGTTGCAGGTTACTTAGGTTGATCCTTAACTTCTGGAATAGCTTTCAGTGTTCTAGATACCCTNGACACGTTTCTTATACAGCATTTTAAATTATTTTGACAGGTTGAAGAAATCAGAGAAATGGTCGACAACGACTTGGGATTTCAGCAAACTCCTCTCATGTGCTACTCTAGAACTAAAACTCTTCTTTTTATTTCTAATGACAAAAAAGTCATTGGCTGCTTAATTGCAGAACATATCCAGTGGGTAAGTGATGGAATTGTAGAGAGATAATCTGTGTCAGTGCTTAGTAACTGTTTTTCACATCAAATTAGTATTCTGTGTATGTCTGTTCCACAGAGGAAGAGACTGGGTGGTTGGACCATTCTGCAATGTAGTTACTTGCTCAGTTTTGTGTGGTTGACACTGAGCAGTCAGTGTTGTGTCAGTGTTGACACATGGATGGTGTCATACTTGGCTCAGACAGACCTCATCATCTAAAAACTTGCTGCAGCTGAGGGGTGGAATTTTTCTTCTTCTGCTGTTATGCAGCTCTGGCTCTGTGCTCTTGCTTATCAACAAGCAGGTACCACTCCCTACCCAGCAGAAATCCAGCATGGATGAAGGAGCTCTGTTTGGTTGAGTTGAATCACCACTGGGTCAAGCAGCTCCACAGGAAATAAAAGCAGAGGACAGAACTGCTCTGGAAGGCATGACAAGGGGTCATGACAGTACTAATCACTGATGACACCATAATCTGTCCAATTCAAACCGTAGTGTTTTCTACTGTCTGATACTTGGGAGTATCAGACAACAAGCAAAGCAATCCTAGCCAAAGCCAGAGAAATTGATGCAAACACTTTAATACAGATGGTAATAAGAATTGGATTATTTGTTGCTGTTATTTTAAGTGAGATAAACTTTAGAGAGCTTTTTGTTTATTTAATCTTTTATCATCTGCTTGATTTTTGAAAATGTTAGGAGAAATTAAATGAGACACAAAAATACAGTATTTTTGGTTAGGCATTTTAGCAGCCATGTATGTTTACTGAAATAAATTAAACAGTAATTATTTTCTTCAGTCATTAGTGATACTTTTATAAAGCGGTGAATGTTTTTTACATCATCTGCAGGGCTACAGAGTTATAGAAGAGAAGGTTCCAGAAGTCAGTTCAGAAAATGAGAAAGTCATTTTTGAGAGACAGAAAGCATGGTGCTGTTCAACTTCTCCAGAACCTGCTATCTGTGGGATCAGTCGGATCTGGGTGTTCAGCATGATGCGCCGGAAGAAGATCGCTTCTCGGATGATTGAGTGTCTTAGGTAAGACAAAGCCCTTGCTCAGCTACACGTGGTTTAGACAGAACTCAGTCCAAGACAATGATGGCTTTATGTGTCTCAAGATTGTATTTCCACGCTGCTGGTGATACTGGGGATATGGATTTGAGCACAGCTGACAGTTCCAGTATTAGGTGGAGTTCAATAACCAACATCAGTACTCTACAATAGCTTGTCTTTCACAGAAACCTTTGAGTGCAATTGTAATCAGTCACGCTGGCAGACTCCCAGGGAGAAATTCCTCCACAGTAATTACAAGTAAAAGACACAGGACTGTCTTTGGTCAAAGTGTGAGACTGCCCATGGACTGGGACCCAACCATTGGCTGATTGTCCATTCCTTAGAGGTACAAAGCGGGAAGCAATAGAGACCCAGTGCACAAAACTATTGGGTATAGTCTGGTGGCTTCCAGCTGTTCTGGTTTTATATATACTCAGGTTCTTTATGGATATTTTGAGCCTCATTGATATTTTCAGTTTCCATGCAGCTTTAGTAGCTAGTGGTGAGTGTATTCCAGCTGAATGCTAAGTGCTGCATCCATAAAAAGAACTCAAGCATCTGTGCTATTGTCTAGATAAATGTTAAAAATGTTGAATCTCCAAACCTTAGGTTTCTTTCCAAGACGTTTAAATGTCAGTTCTGAGTAACGGCAAGAACTGCTCAAATCTTAGGACTGCTGGGCTATCAGGTTTGTGCTTCCCTCATCATCTTGGAGTTTCTAGAACAGGTACTGCTGCCTCTGCCAGTCCTCACCCTCTTGGGTATTTGGAGAGCTCAGCAAAGCTGTTCTGCCCTGCACAATTCATCTTGCACGGCTGGTGGAGCAAATCATGATCAGGTCATGTTTTGGCTGACCTATTGACAGTAAATGTGTGTTCAGATAAGCATACTAACTTCATGATTTGCTTTTGGTTTTGGCAGATTTTTAATAGTGTGTTCTCTAGCTTCCTAGAAACTGTTTTTAAAGGAAAGATCTCTCTCACAAAGTGATGCTGAAGTCACTTCCTCAGCTACAGCCCTAAAGGATTTTTAGAACCAATTTTGACTGTTACAGCTAGTGAGGCCTCTGTTTTCCACTTAACTGTGCACTGCATCTCCCCTTTGCTGTGCTCTGGTGCTTGTCTGGCCTTCAGTAGCTCATTGCTGTGTTCACTAAAAAGCTCTGCATTATTCTGGTGCTCCATTGGTTTGTAGAAATGCGTGATGAGCTCTGGAGCTGGTGTAGATGAGGGAGCCCAGGAAGTTGTGAAGGCAAAGGAAAGGTGTGAAACTTACTTTGGGATGGCAGTAAGCAGTTAAATCTGCTCAGCTGCCAGTGAAACTTCAACATAAACATTTTCCATAGCAAAAGGTACTTGGAATGGAATGATTTTGGAAACCAGCTAGATTCTGACTTCAAAATGTTGAAGGCATCCTAACAGGCTAAGGTCCATTTTGAGACTGTCTGCCCCGCTTCACTTAAGCTTTGACAGTATACCTTGGAGTCACAGAAATCCAGTCAGACAGTCTTAAGAACCTTGCAAAATTGTCTTCCTGAACACATGAAAGAGGATAAAGCTGGTAGTAATTAAGAAGGATTTTATTCCTGTTATCTTTTCCTCAGTATTTAATGGTGAAATTCATGCTTGCTTTTCAAGTACATTTATGGTTATTTTATAGAAACTCAAAAATTGATGTTTAAAGGGAATTTTTTCTGTTTCTAAGGATAAGCATTACCTCCTCGTTCCCCCAGTCAGGGTCTTAAAGCCTGAATTTAGTTTTCTAAAATTGCTCACATAGCCAGCCAGAGAAGTAGAATGGTATCCTTTATTTCCCACTCTTCCTTCAAATAAGACTAAAACATACAGGAAATACTCTTCATGAACAGGTTAAGCAAATAGATTCTTTCTTTCTGTATAGTTTATTACAGCATGTGTATTTAGGAGTTATGCCTTGAGATTGGGCCCTTGAGGCCCCTCCATAAGCACCCCAGCTTGTTTTGTAGCTTGTTTTCATTCCTGGTGATTGTAGTCACAGCCCTAGCGGTCTCTTTTCTATTTAAAAATAGTTGGAATTAATTCAAACTTTTTATTTTTAACTGTGAATTTGAAGTCTTGATGCAACTGTTCTGTGCAAACATTTCTTCTAAATCACCAGACCTTTACAAAACCCCTCCCAGAACAAGTGATCTTCCTTGCTCTTTGGAAGGAGGAGATAAATCCCATGAATAGAGCCATCTCCTCCTAACAGAACTTATTCCTTCTGAATGTCTGTGCCATTTTATTAATCGTTTGTTGCCTAATAGCATAAATATTTTTCATTATTTCCTGAGGGTAATTATCTTTTCTTCCTTTTTCCTTTTCCCCTCTTTTAAACAGGAGCAATTTCATATATGGCTCATACTTAAGCAAGGAGGAAATCGCTTTCTCTGACCCCACTCCTGATGGAAAGCTCTTTGCAACACAGTACTGTGGCACTGGCCAGTTCCTGGTATACAACTTCCTCAATGGACAGCACCAGACTTAACTGCTCTGCAGGAATTCCATTTTTTTGGAGACTTCTGCCAAACTGCATAGAGTAGGTGCAGACCTTCAGCAGAAGCCAGGGCCATTTTTATTACAGTGAACTCAGGACTGGTAACAACCAAACGGTTGTACTATTTTATTAAAATTGTAAACAATGCAGTAATAGGCTAACTTTGTTTTTTTAAAAGAAAGATATTTTATTAACTTTTACAGAAGTTTGATTGTATTTTATCTAGTTAGTCATGTTTACATGCAGCAGAAAATTGTTCATAGTGGACTGTAAACTAATGCAAAGACTCTAGTCTGGCTGATGAGTACATGCTGAAGTTCTTACTGAGGTGATATACCAGTGCTTCCCAGTACTGGAGTGCTGGGCTCCTGCCCCAGCTCCCACTGCCAGCACTTGTCTGACAGAGTTCCAAGCTGTGCCAGTGGCATCCAGGCAGGAAGTGTTACAGTGCAGTCCCTGTGGGCAGCAGCCCTGGCAGGCTGTTTGTGCCTTCTGGGGTGCCCCTGTACCCTGCTCCATGTCAGGGTGCCTGCTCCCTGGCAGCAGCATCGGAATCTTCTTGTGGCCTCTGTCCCCTTCTCCCCCAGATTAGTTTTGGAGTAAAAGGTGGAATGAAAAGCCCAAGAACTGGTGTACTCATCATTCTTCAAGTATTGTACTGAGTATATACCTTTGTTAGTGGACTTCACTTTGATACTTGTCACTCCTTCATAAATCTCTCCTCTTTCAAAGGGTTTGTATGTTGAAAAACTGCTGTGGCCTTTCTTGATCTGTACATAATGTAGATACATTAAAAATAAAATACTTGATAGCTTTTTTAAAGTTACTCTGGACAATACTAAGTGTGAATGAATCTTTAGTGTATTTCATACTTTTCTTGGTCGGAAGAACATAACATGCTAAAGATTAGTGCCCCCAGGAGCTCTGGATCAGGACCATCCTGATAGAATATTTATACTAAGGTGAGCAGGCATACTTGCAGTCTTGAGTAACAGTTAAAACCTTAATGGAAGATGGGAAAGATTTAGTTAAGGTTAAAGGTAGGGTTTGTTTCAATTTTGGAACCTGTGTGCAGTCAGGCTGTACTTGTTTATGCTGTGCTGTCCTTAGCCTTGGTCTAGAGCTAAAGCAAAGACCTTGCACCACATCCCAAACAATACTCAGGAGTACTTAAAGCTGGAGTAGCAGAACGGTGGTGAATTCTGGGCTGCAGAGGCTGTTTGGTTCCAAGCTGCCAGGTGTAATTTTCCGGGGCATTGTGAGCAGCCTGTAAAGAGCTTTGTCAGAAAAGTGGTGCAGGTGCTCAGGAACTCTAGAAGTGATCCTCTGTGGTGGGCTCAGAAAGCAAGAGCAGGACCCATTAAGAGAGAGGCAGTCTGAAATGGTAACTTAATATAGTCAAATTTAATGAAAGCACATTATAAACATACCATAGCCACAACTTCAGACAGTTTCAGTTCATAAACAATAACATGAGGTAGACTGACTAGTGAAGCTAAATTCACCAAGTTTTTGGTTAAGAAAACTTTACACTAGGAAAGCAATGTTTTTAACCCTCTTCCAAAAGTCACAAAAAGCAATTACATAACTTAAGCAAAAAGCATCTGCATATGATTCTTTAAATCTTAGTTTACATTCAGTTTTAACCTGTGAATAGACAAGAACATCTACAGGTAAAATATAACGCTGGCCAATTTTCATACATTCATAAGAATGGCCTTAATGGCAAGGCTTAAAATCAAAATGGAATAGCAATCATGCCTGTCTACCAAGGGTCTCCTTGCCAGGAATTCACAGGCAGCCAATTTAAAGTGTTCCATGGGACAGGCCTGCGCTGTTGGGGCTGGTGTAGTGCACTCTGGCCTCAGCGTTACCAAAGCTCCTTGCTTCCATAGGGGGCAGCACTAAGGAAATGGGTTTACTATTAGCTGGTAAAGGTGGGCAAATACACTGATTTTCTAAAAGCACTCTCAGCCTTCAGGATGATTTTGCTCTGCTCCACCAGTGGGCTAACTCCTCCTCATAGTCTCAGCACCTGGAATTTTAAGAACTTAGTGCAAACATCAAATACACAAACAAAAAGGAAACCATTTTTGAACATGTAATACCTGACACTTCTCTACACCGTGCTAAGACTGGGCGCTGGCCTTAAGCCCTCTGGCAAAACTAGAGCTACTGGAATACATTCAGGCGTGTAGCAAACGCTTCAAGAATCATCTTTTACATCCCTACTTCTTCCCAGTGTTAAAATATGTAAGGCAGGTTCTATCTGAAGGACAACAAAAAATAAATTTGCTGAAAGGGGTTGTTCATGTGAAATTGGCTAAATTTACAGCATCAGAAATAATGCTACATCAACGCAGACATATGCAAACGATTTTCCTTTGGCCTCTGTCAAATATATTATGTTTATTCATCTGTAAACATCTCTTCACAAGATAAAAAAAGTTGCTTAATTAACACTATGCCTTAAAAAAATGCAGCTTTGGCAGGTCCTTTTGCAATGACTGCAGGTCAGGTATAAAAATGCATTAATTTCATTGCTTTTTGGGGAGTAAATTCTTATTCCTGAATAGCCTTTAAGAACACTCTGCATTTTTCTTACTGATAAAGGAGGTCACGATTTGCAGAAGGATCATTGTTGGGGGGTGTGTGTGTAAACCTCAGTGAGGCAACACTCTCTTAAGTGTGGGGGGAACAGAGCACTGCTGCCTTCACCCCTGACAGCCAAATGCCACGGCACTGAGTTAATTCTGGGATCCTTCCCAAGGATCAGTATTATGGCTGGAAATAGAGCCGTGTGCCCCTGCTGCAGAGCCAGTATTTACAGAGGTACACGGATGATGGTGTCAGGTGATGTGTTCACACATCTTTGCTTCTGGAGAGTCCCTCCTGAGCAATCCCAGCTCCCTGGGATTTCTCCCCTGCTCCCCCCTGGAGCTACTGTAGAATACTTTCTCTTGGGTCCAGCTCAGGCACTGTTACTTACTCTCCTGCTCATTTCTTCTTGTGTTGCTTCATATATGGGTACACCTCAGACCTGATCTCAGCTCTGCAGCCAACTGGAGTTGAGTGTAAAGGAAAGGGAGAGTGAGTTGCAGACAGTCCACTGCAAAGGCACCGGACGGACAGGAGGATGCATCTCCATACGCAAAGGGGGATGGATGGCAAGTTTCCAAAGCTCTGAGGAGAGTGAGAAACTGAGGGTGATTTGCTGGGAAGTTACTCTGGCCTCTAACTGGAGAGAGAGCAGCTCTGAGAAGCCTTTTGCTTTGGGCCCTGGAGCTGAGGGGAGGGTGCCTACTGGGGCAAAATACCATTGCTCAGGGTGCACAGTGCCTGCCATGCGTTCGCCCATTTGTTCAGGTTTAAGTAGTAAACTTTGAACATCTGTGGAAATTTTGCCAAAGACAGTTTCAATACGTACACAATTACAAATTTTAAACTAACACTGCACAGACAACAAGACTATTCCTTGTAATACAAATATCTACTTTATATTGTAGTTTCAAACCCCTGAGTATTCCTGTACCACAGCACAGAGCTGAAGAGACATGGTGGGCTCTCCTCCACCTATCTTTGATAAATTCCACGTGCTAGGGTGCATTTCATGTAACACATTCAAGCTTACAGCTGCAAGAGGAAAGCAGCTTCTTCCCAAACTCAGCTGAATATAAAAAGGATTCTTTGACAAAACAACATCCTCTTCCCAGATCCTACAGCTTGGTTGATTATTGTCGGTGGTTGTGAATGATGTGGAAATAATTGGAATGCAGGATCCTTTAAATCATAACTGATGTGGTAATTTTATCCCAAAGAATAAAGCTACTTCAGAATGCAGGGAATCCTTTAGAGCAGTCTAGATAAATATTGGTTGCACTTTGCTCCACAGTGATTGTACTTTTTAAAAAAAAAAAAGTTATTTTTTCTCTTTGTTAGCGGTGTCTCAGCGAAGCTTATATGTGGCGTCCCGTAAGGAAGTAGAGTGGTTCATCATCACTACTGTTTGCAGTTTGAAACTCATCCCGAAGTCGGAACTGCCACTCATCCTCCAACTCCAACCGGACTATCGTCTGCCGTAGGGAGCTTCTGTCTTGACATATGACACACAACGTGGCACCTTCAATTGAAAAGCGTTTTAGACTCTCAGGGTACAATAACAACTCATTTCCTTCGCTATTTTCCTAAGATATTTTAAAGAAATCTCTGATGCTAGGGAGGAATAAAGTAGTAGGAAGGGTCTATCACCAACCATCCAGTCCAGGCTCAGATCAGCCCTTTAAGCCCCAGGACAGAAATGAATGTGTCCACTTGCAGGAAAGCACAGACACGGAGAAACAAGCATGGGGTATGGGGTGTGCTGTTTCACAGGATGTCACTGCCTGAGAGGCAGTGTTAATATCATCAACTGCAGCAGAGAGAACATTAACTGGATCTTTACATTACTACTGATGATTACACCCAAATAATAAAGCCTACTTTTTTGTTTGTTTGTTTCATGGGACATTTGGGTTTGTAGGCAGTCAATGATGAAATTCTATACCAAACCAGTCCCAAAACTGACTTAAGAAAATCCACTGACTTCATTACGTATGAGAGCTGCCCTTGGTAAAGCACTCTAAGAGTCCATAAATTCTTCCGTGGCTTAATAGATTTCCAAACTTTGTTCCACCTGGTGTTACACATGGTCACTTAATAAGCAGGAGAACTGGACACCTTCAGGACTTTCTCTGTTCTGTGCTCCAGCCCAGGCACCTGGCACATGGAAAGTTTTGGTTCAGATCCTTCCCCTGCTTGACTGAAGCAGGGGAAGGCCCTTCCGACCAGGCATCCACTGCCTGCTTTTTGAGAAGCAGCCACCCCATGCCCAAGAAACAACTGATTGCCCTCTCTGTCTGCATCAGCTCTGGGCACCTGGTGGTGGGCAGCACCATCTGCAGCATCTTTGTGCCTTTCTCCTCTGTCTCTGCCCTGCACAGGAGCAAACTTCAAAATGTGGTTCTTGGAACTGGCTATGGGTCATCCCTGTGGTCCCCCTGCACATGCACCATCCTCAGTCAGCACGAGAGGGAAGTGGCTCAGCTGTGCCACCAAAACTGCACTGGAGCTCTGCAACACACTTCAGCATTACTGAATTCCTCTGGCAATTTGCTAATTGTCAGCATAAAGACAGAAAGAAAGATTTTTATGAGGTTTATCAAGTTCTGGTGGGGCATACCAAATCATCCTCCAGCTAAGAGCTGTCCTTATTTACAGAACTGAAGATTTATTTGCCATTATAGACTGATTGCCAGAGCAGAATTTCCCACCCTCATGCTCACCATCTATGCTCACAACTCTCAAGTTACTAACTGCACAATTCACTGCCTGATTTCCACAATCCTTGCTGATGTCACTTCAAAATAACTTAATTAATGTCATTTATCAACACTTACCTAAGGTTCAATTATCTGCCAACAGGAACAAAAGTCTGATACACTCCCCAAAAGCCACTCCCATCTATTTCTTTTGAAAACAGTGCCAAAAGAAACTGAAAATAATGGCGCTGTTGAATCAAGCTGTTTATTCCTCTGCCTTTCCCTTTTCCTCAGTGCTATTTACTATTATTAGTTGGCAAGAGGCACCCAGGATGCCCAGCAGAGAAGTGAGGTTACCTTTGAGAAACCTGAACCGCTTGAGGAGGTCTGCTCCGACGAAGGAGTCGCAGAGATAGAGGAGAAGTCCACTGAAGAACACCCCTTCACAGTTGACATTGACTGAGTGTGGGCGAGAGCTGACGTAGCATATGGCCACCTGAAACACAAGGGGGAAAGAAATGCTCTCTGTCTCAGAAATGTCTAAGGATGACTTATATGGAACAGAATACAACTTATTGAGAACAGGCAAGTCAGCTGGTGCTCTGATAAAAATCCAAACCAGCAAGACTGCAGTACTGAGCAAATTTTCCTACAGAAGTAACGCACGGAACAAATTTCTAGATTCAGATTTGGTCACCAAGTCTGCAACACATTATTTCAGGGCTCTCTGTAATTCAGCCTGATTTTTTTTTCTCTATGAATTACCTGCTTATAATGACTGTATGGATTATAGATGTTATTCTAATAAGGATACATTTGTCAAAGTAGGCAATTCTATAAGTAGGGGAAATCCTTATGTATTATGTTTCCAACCACTCTTGTGTCTCAGTGCTGTGATGGCTATAGATCAAAGGGTGTCTCCTCTATCTTACCTCCATAAAATTTGTCTAAGCAATACCCTTGTTAGATATTGACCCTTCTCCAGACCCAGTTCAAACTGACCATTGGGCTCAAAAATTCTATTCTTCCCACCTACAGACATCTCAAACGTATTTTCAAAAATCTAATTTCCTTGAAATCCAGGTTCATAAAAAGAAACATCAAAGGGTGAATACTAGTTTTTTTCAATAATGGCATCACTTTCAGGTTTTTGTTTTGTATGAAGTATTTCAGACAGACATGCCCAATTCCTTTGCAAATCATGGATTTGTTTAGGTTAGGCTCATTGAGATCCCACTGTTAGAATGGATCAGTGAGATCTAAGATCACTGACTTCATTAAACCCAGCACTTAGCAAGTTCATCACTAAACCATATTGCCAAGTGCCACACCTACACATCTTTTAATTACCTCCTGGAATGGTAACTGCACCACTACTCTGGGTAGCCTGTTCCAGGTCTTGGAAAACCTTTCCATGGAGAATTTTTTCTCAATATCCAATCTAAACCTTCCCTGGCACAACTTGAAGTTATTTCCCCTTGTCCCATCATTAGTTAGCTGGCAGAAGAGGCTGACTCCCACCTGGCTACAGCCTCCTTTCAGGTGGTTGTAGAGAGTGATAAATATCTCCTGAGCCTCCTTTTCTCCAGGCTTCTCATCAGACTTGCGCTCCAGATCCTTCACCAGCTCCACTGCCCTTCTCTGAATATGCTCCAGCACCTCAGTGTCCTTCCTGAATTAAGGGGCCCAAACCTGAATACAGGATTTGAGGTGTGGCCTCCCCAGTGCCAAGTACAAGGGAATGATCCCCTCCCTAGTCCTGCTGGCCACACTATTGCTGATCCAGGGCAGGATGTTATTGGCTTTCTTGGCCACATGGGCACACCCTGGCTCATGTTCAGCTCTCAACCAGCACCCCCCAGGCCCTTTTCCTTCGTGTGGCTTCCCAGCCACTCTTCCCCAAGCCTGTAGCGCTGCATGGAGTTGTTGGACCCAAGTGCAGGACCTGCCACGGTCCAGCAGTCCCATTAATCCATCACAGACCTCTGGTCTCTACCCACACCAGCCAGCTGAAGGCTTCACCACCAGCTCCTCCAGTGGATTGGTCCTTTACTTCCAGCAGCAGAATCTATTTGAGACCAAAGTCTTCAAATGTTACCCTTGATGCTGAAGGGCATTTCAACACAACAAAGATGTTGAAGTAAAGCTTTGCATTTCCTTGTCCCCATCATCCCTGCAAATCTTTTGTACCTCGAGCCCGATGTTCAGGTAGCAGTCAATGGCCAATACTGGGTTCTTGAAGTTATGAATGGCCTTGGGGAAGAGTTTGTAGGTTGCGTGTTGAAGGAATTTCTCCAGGAGGAACTGAGACGGGGCTGCCAACAATGTGTGCTCGCTGTCAGGGGCACAGACGTATTGAAGAGGCATTATTGGTGCCACGCTGTCTGAGACCTGTGGTAAAACCAAGGGGAACACCTGTTAACCCATTACTCCATGTATTTGCTCTGCAGGAGTTCCTCTAACTGGGGAGGGGATTGCCATGACAGAACAGGAAGAGAGAGAAGAGAAGAGAACAAAAGGACCAAAACTCTCCATTCGATTTTCACATAGCACCAAAGCACAGAAATAAATTAATTGCTTGCTCTGTGCTTGCTACATACTTCTGTGGATATCTGCTTGCCTAAAGAGGAGACACAGAATAGGGAGTTCAAACTGTCACAGTGGCCTTCATCCTGCCTTTCTCCTGGGCATTATATGAAATTACATACTCCTTGTGTGGAGTCATCCATAAAAAGTGCTTTCTATGGAGTTTTCTCATAGGCCAGTCCGTCACTACAGATTCCACTGCAACCACAAGAAAAGGAAAATCAGAAAATGATCTTCAAAAATACTCAAACCCAGAGTTTAGTCAGTTAAGTTGTGAAGTATGGGAAGTGATTTTTTTTAAAAGGGAGAGGGTGTGGGATGTGTTCAAAACCACCAAGAACACAAACAGTAAGATTCCTAGATTAAAGACAATTCTTTGAAGTACACCTCCATTTAAAGCTGGCATAAGTGTAACATACTCTGTATAAAATATTTGGTATTTTGATTTCCTGGGGGGATTTCAGAAGGTTGCAGTTTTCAGAGCCTTTCCTCAGCCCTCTTCTTGTTAGGAAGTGCAAGGACTGAAAGTCGACACAAATCAGCAAACACCAGAAACTTGTGGCTGTGCTAACATTTTTAAAACTGGTACAACTTGCCTGCTTTGAATCAGAGCCTGCAAATTCTTTCTCCATCACAGATACCACTAAAAAAGTGGACCAAACTCTTCCCAACCTCAGTACATCTTCGAATAGATTAGAAAAATTTTTTAAGTAATTTATAAATAGCAAAATGTTTCTCATTTTCTATTTTTGATGTGGCAATCCTACCATGGATTAAGCCATGTATGTCAGATGTCAAATAAGACAGAATTCATTACTTCTAGGGAAAACAGGTCCTGATTTTACCCCTTAAGTAAAATAGAGCATACTTCCAGACTTACCATGATTTTTGGCTTAACAACGAAGTCCTTTTGTCCTCCAACCTGAATATGTTTCTTCATGACACTGAAGTTGTTGAAGCGGCAGATGAGGAGGCCACTGCTGTTGGTCCGCAGATTAAAATCCACATCTTCACAGAAATACCTGGGCATTAAACACAAGATCACAAAACCAGCTGTGTGGCTGCTGTGCACCAGCACTCACACACCCCCTGCTGAAATGCACCAGTATGGGCTCAGCAGAGATTTTTGGAGATCATCTGATATGGCACCACTGCTCTGCACTGCAGAGCTCTGAAGACTTCAATGTTCTCCTGGTCAAGGAAAGCAGCTGCTGGTCACCCTAAACCCAAACTAGTCTTCACTTTTCAGTGTGCCTGTGTGCTTCTTCCCCACACCAAATCTGGCTTGCACTCTCATGCTCATCACATACTGGCATCAATCATTTCCTCCCCACCCTTTACTTTTTCTTTTTTTAATTCTTGCCATGTTCGGGGTTTTTGTATTACATATTTTGGACTTGACAGAAGCTCTGCAGTGACCAACCTCCACTTCTGAACAAGCCAGCTCCATATGACACATTTCTCCATAAACTGAAATGAGGGGAAAAGTATGGCTTTAACAAATGCTTGGTTATGGGAGAAAAAGCTGCTGGGAAGTAACTTTAGTCCTCCACTATTCACGAAGTCATTGTTCACTTCCATGGGCTGACTCCCACCTCATGATTCAACCTGACACAGAATGTGAAATCAAGAGCTCCTGAAGTCACACCAGCTTGCACTGACAGGCAACAATTCCTCACTGAAACACACAGGACCTTGGAAAACAGCAGCAGGAGCCCAAGGTGAGAAGCCCCCGGGCCATTTATGGCCAACAGAGACAGGGTTTATTTGGAACTCACTTGTCTGAGAAGAGGAAAAATTGGATATTTCTGAGAGTTAGCAATAAAAGCCCATGATAAGGGTGCTTTACTGCAAATGCTTTAGGATCCAGTTAGATGAGGAGGAGGGGAGGAAAGGAAGGGAACAGTAGAATAGAATTTTTCGTCTGTTTTTCTTGCAAACTCAAGTGGCAACAGAGAGGACAGCTATCTCTGAAGGAAATACAAGGAATCCCTCCTCCTAGGCGCTCTGGAAGCTCCCAATTCTTCCTGTAACTGATGCCATTTTGTACTTTTTCTTGTACTTTTGGTGTCCCAATTATTTTTTTCTCCTGAAGTTTCTTCTTTCCTCATTTTTTCAGTCCTCTGAAGCCCTCCCCTGCCCTTGATCTGTCTTCCCCAGGTTTTCTTGGCTTATGGCAGGTTTATTTTGATGCCTTACTCATTCAGATGAAACGTGTATCACACTGCGTTTTAATTTTGTGATTGTGTACTCATTACATAAGGCAGGATCTTTCTGTTTATCTCAACAGCATTCAGAAATATTGTGACAAGGTTCTTATCATGTCAATATGCTATTTTTCCACAGATATGTATGTACTGCCTACCTGTTTAGATCATATTGCACATTCTGGGTCAGGTCTATGTTGAGCAGTATAAAGTCACGCACGTGGCACCTGGAGAAGGGAGCCTTTGATTTCCTGGTGTTCAGCTTGCTGTTCCATTTCTGAACACCCAGTATTGCATAATGAACTATTTTGGGGGTGGCTTCAATGTGTTGGAGGACGCTTTTCAAAGACACATTCTTGCTGAAACCCCCAGGGTCCAGGGACTGGCTGCAAAACATGATCATACACAACATACAAAAATATTTTATTATCTTTATATTACATACATTGCATATATATACATATCTGTGTATAAAAAGGACCAAAAAACTCCATTGACAACTGAGAATGTTTACTCCAGATGCTGTAAAAATATATACATAAATGAAGATGTTTTCAGTAGCAGGCAACTTTACCCCATCAATGCAGCCATTCAGAAATTAGCTTTTCAGCAGAATAAGTTCTTAAACAGCAATTTAGGGAGGGAAAAAAGTCACCTTACACATAATTTTTGGAATGCTATTTTCTCTGTACTGGACAGCGTGAGCACTGAGAACGTCAAGAGCTTAATGCCTTCTAAGTTCCTCAAATAAACTGTTTGCTCTGAGAAATATAAATTGAATCAAGACAAAGAAACATATTGAAAAATCACTCAAACAATCACTAGAAACAAGAGTGGCTCTAGGCAAAGAACAAACACAAGCAGAGGTCTGTTGGTGGTACTGACACAGATGTAAGGGCACAGTCATGTGGAAGTGTTCAAGAGCAGGTGGTTGAATGTTGCTGGTCAACAAGACTGACATGAGGCCTTCCTACTGCTCTGAGCACCCTGCCAGAGGTTGGAGAAGACCCTCGGTCACAGATGTGCCGCTGTCAGTGCTGGATCAGTGCAAGGACCCAGCATGGGTGGGTACCAACCTGGACTGCTCGTGGAGGCTGTGCATGTTCCACAGGACGCAGGAGTCGTCCATGACCACAATGAAAGGCCACACGCACTGGCGCTTCACTCCCAGCTCCTCCAAGCGGTTTCGTTCCAGTTCTAAGTTGTGGTAGGAAAGTTCCTTAATAAGAAACCTGGCAGCACCTGAGGAAATACCATAAAGAGGATGTACAGAAATCTTTATTAGACTTTATCACTCTTTCCAGAGAAAGGTAATATGAACATCGGCAGTCATTACCCTTTTTGAACTCTGTGCTCGTAACATCTTAGTTTAAAAACAAATCTGTATGTCTCTTTTTCAGTGTGATTAAATCTAAAAGGCAGATTCCAAGAAGAGTGGATGCTTTAAACACTCTGCAGAATACAATTTTGTGGGCATTAATGAAGTAACTTGAACCAAGAAGGGGCTAAGAATCTAAAACTGAAGATACTTAAAACTTCTTGCAGAATAAACTCAGCATCCATGAAGACAAATTTCGAAGTTTAAGCCCCCAGTGTTCAGCTGCAGTTAATATTTACCTTCTGCTAGCTAAAATGTTGCAATCTGAATATGTATAAAACATCTAGAATGAACATTTACACAGCAGGGTTGAGTAAAATGAATTAATATGGCCCATAAAACATCAGACTTTAAGCTGAGAAGGCAGAGATCCATGCAAACATATATTCCATGCCCCTGACAGCAATTCTTCCACATTTTTGCACAGACATCGCTGCTATTATCACATCAGGTATGTGAGGAGCTGCTGCAATGTTTCCTGCAACAGCATGATCCACATTGTCCAACGTAGATTTTGATACCTTACAGCAAGGCACTGGTGGTGTCTCTTACCTACTCCAGCACTGTTGAACATGCCTGGCAGGACAAGCATGATGTGGTTGGGCCAGTATTTTCGGTAAAGTGGCATTTCATACTCCTTGACTACCAGGAGGTGCAGGTGGCTGATGCCTTCCATGGCATGGTAGAGGTTCAAGAGTCCATGTTCATGACGTCCACTCGATGGGGTGAAGATAGGACTCTTGACTGCATTCAAATTCTGCTGGAACACAAGATATTTTGGCAACATTAGGTAAAAAACCAGGTTATTCCTGATGGGGACTTCTAATTGTTTATTTTTTTATACCAGATTTTAAGATCACTGATTATGGCAACACGTACGAACTGGACACTAGGAACAGAAAAAAAGGATGTTTGCCCTCAAAAAACCCATTCTAAGGACAGTCAGGCAAGATTTACACAAAGGACTTTAAAACAAAAAGACAACAGAAAAAGTCTCCCCCCCTTGATTTGCATATGTATGTCAAGCTGTCTGCATGCAGCAGACGGGTAAGAGCCGCACGCACCTTGTCTGAAACCAGTGGGAGTCGCATGCTTTCGAGATGCTTTCCCTGTTTGCTGAAGACAAAATGGTTCTCTTTGGACTTGGGGATGATGAAATGCAGCTGAACCTCTTCTCCCAGCATCGAGGATGAAAACGTGAATGCATGCAGAGTGGAGTCAGACACCTGAATACAAACAAGCAGCAAAAAGAGATTTCTAAGCGGGTAACACATAAAGAGTATGTAAGGAGGAGGAGTTCTTACAGTCACAGTACTGGAAGCCACAAGAGAAGAACATGCAAACCACTCTTTTTTGATAATCGTTTTCCTCACAATAAGGTACATTACTTAGGCTTTGCTATTAAAGCAACCAGTTTTCTGTACTAGTAATGGTCTTTGGCCAAACTGGACTCTTCTGAAGTCCATTTCAACTAGGAATTATTTATCAATATTTACAAAGAGAACTGAAATATATACACACACACACAAGCATGCATACATACTAGGAAAAAAAAACCTGTCCAAATCAATTTCCCCAGAAGATTCAAAGAGCAGTGTGGCACGTGGGGGTGCCTCCACAGCAGAATGCACTGTCATTCAGACACCTCAGCAGGAGCACTACTGTTCTGGCATCAGTATAGTATTTTTCCTGTGGCAATATTCTCCTAAGTAGTTGTGTGACCAAAGCAGACCACACCATTAACAAGGCTATGAAGAATTTGGGTGAGCTTAAGTTTGCACAGCACTTCGTTGAACCATGTAAGCATATACCTACACAGCTGACATATTTCATTCTACAAAAGCATCTGTCTTACTTCAAAGTCAAATCACTTACTCTTACCAATGAACTTTCTACAATCTTTGCTAAAAACTGAAATAATTAGCCTAAGATGGAAAACGCAAGAGACTTTATTTAGGTTTTGTTAAAGCATTTAAGAATCTCTCTCCCTTCATAATGTTTGCTATCCAGTGATTCCCATTTGAAAGTGTAATTGAGCTTAATTATCTTAATTCTATATACACAGCTCACAGCTTACTGGCACATACAAGTAGATGTTTATATTTATTAGTACTAGTTATGTTTAACCACATGCACAAAGATGAGTGGAGGGAACAACAAATGTCCTTGGGGAGGATTTGCTTCTGTCAACGGACTTAATGAAGCATGAGGTTTAGATCAGACCTGCTGGTGCTGCTCTGAGGGAACTGGCATTGTGCACTCCCAGGTCAGGGTGTCTACACTGCCATAGCTTAATAGCAAGCTGTTGGAAAACATCAGTGAGCAAGGAAGGAATGAAATGAGATAAGAAACTTCCAGGTAAACTGCTACTGGTGGTTAAAAAATAATGTGTGAGCTATTAACCAGGAATAATCTTACTTGCCAGTCTTCTGTGAGCGTAACTGTTTGCTTTAGAAACTAAAGGTTTTTTAGCTAAACACATTAAAATGTTCATTTCTGTCCAGTGACTCATAAGTTACTGGTGAGAAGGATGCACAGTCCCATACAAAGCGAGGAAGAAGTAGGCCTTGCCATCTCCCATCACGGGTGTGGATGGCTGGCATTTAGGTTAAACAAGCATTTCTCTTAATTTTTACAGTCTTCTCCTGTGAGACACTGCAAACCCTCTGGGCAGGGTGAATAATGCTTTGGCTTGAGAAAACTAATTCACCCTTTGCCAGAGGCAACTGCAGAGGAAAACTGCTCATTCAGAACGTGGCAGACACAGCTGATGCTCCTGGATCTGTAGCTCAATATCTCCCCTAAGACTGGAAGAATTAAACAATTCCATCTCAGGGAAGGTGAAAGCACAAGTCCTGAGATGAGAGCAGTTTGTCTGGAGAGACCACAATAAAAAAAAACAAGGATGCAGTTTACCCTTAGACCTTGACACCAACCTGTGAAGCAGGATTAATGTCCATGTACTGATGGCACTGCTCACAGTGATGGAAGGTGTTGTAAGCTGCATATTTAGTCAGCATCATGGACACGGTCTCCCTTTTCTTAGGTTCCTCTGATTTTGTTTCTTTGCTTGTTTCTGTGCTCAAAGAAAAGAAGTAACAGAAATTTTAGGAGCGTTAAAAACCAGAGATTGTGATCCTGGTAAGAACTGTAAAAAATACATAAATTATTTTTTTCCATTTAATTTTGCAGATTAAAAGTTCTTGTGGACTTGTGTTCAAATGAACCAATAAACACTGAGTCTCTGTAGGAAAGTATTTCTAAAAATACATTTTACTTACCTTGTTTCACTCTTGAGAGTTGTTCTGTGTATACAGGACTTATATTTCTGTACTTAGGGTCATGTACACTCAGGTCAAAAGATATTTTGCTGAAGAGCTCGATGTCTGGCCAGTGGTCATTGCTAGACTGAGTAATTTCGCTGTTTTCTGTATGATCTGCAACAACACACTTCAGGTAAGCAGAATCACACACCCACCAAATGATGCTTACGTGATGGCTGCTGCTTTACAGTTGCACTGGAACTAACACAGGCACACACACATAGAGCAACATCTTTGAACATCACAAATATTACCAGTGAAATTACAATCCACACAAAGCCATTTCAAAGAAATTGCAATTCCTTAGAAACTGCATGCAAGGCAAGGAGCCTCCTAGGTATCTTTCTGCACTGTTCCTCATCATGCTGCTGAGATATAATTCACTTTGGTCTAAGCATAAAGGGCTCAGATGAATGGTCCTATTTGTGCAGAAGGCACAGGTGTAGTAGTTTCTAGCCTCTCCGTGATGGAATGAAGAGCACCAGGTAAATGAGAAGCAAAAGTATCTAAAGGCAGAAGGAAGAAAGCAAGGAAAGAGAGGCTATATATATTTATAAACTAGTAGCTGGTGGTAGATGATAAAGGCAGTAGAAGACACACTCCTATTACAGACTGAGATGTGGCCAGCAAGCATCAAATGAAACTTTTCTGCATTGATCCAACAGAGGTAAGTCTAAAGCTGAAAATCAAGTTTAAGCAATGGGAATGGTAGACAAACTGGCCAAAGAACAACTTTGGAATGGAGCTTGAATATGAGTCAATTCAGATCAAAATGAGATGGAAGAACACATGAAAAGTAGGTGTGTAACTGGGATTACTGATTTTAGAAAAGTGAATTCAGGTGAAATGAAGGTTGGGTCTAGGGACGAGCACATGCTCATTGTACCCTAATGCAAGAGGAGAGACAGTAATCCACAGAGCTCTGAGTCCATTACTTTGGACTAGGTAATAGTCAAAATTTGGAGCAGGTGAAGGAAGTAATTAAAGATGTTGAATTAAATGAAAAATGTGATAAAATGCAAACAGGTTGACTAAAGAAATCCTGTGTTACTTTCATTATATGGCTATGAAATACCTATTCCTCTGAACAAAGAAAATGCATTGAAACTTATCCCATACTCAAGTATTTGGCATGATACTATAGGACAAATTATTAATACAGCTAAGAAAATGGAAACAGGGAACGGTCTATAAATTGAAAGAGTTGACTAAATAGAGGATGGCAGCATGTAAAATTATAAGTATTAAGGTGGGTGAGATTACCAATGAAGTCAAAAGGTCAGTAGAGGGGCACACTGTTTAATATTCTCAATAATGTCACCAGCTTAAACAAAAAAAATGGTGGTGGCACACTCCTAAGAGTCATTGTCAACATGGAGGAGGAATCAAAGATCAGTTGGAAAGAATTCAACGCCTTTGAAAGCTGTAACAACAAAAACTTGGTGATATTTAACAGAAAAAATGAGATGTATGTACATTCAAAGATTAATAACAAGCATTTCTGCAGCAGATTGGGAGCACCTTGGTTGGAAGTGACTGAGTTGCTGAGAAACTTTGGAGTACAAACTAAGCATCAATGCCAGTGAAAAGGGAGAATAGAAAAGACCAGTGCAATCATAGGTTTCATCAGTCATGGGGCTTTCAGTGGGGGCAGGGCTGTTGTAGGCTGCATTGGTTAAACATTCAGTTCTGCTCACCCATGTACCAGAAGGATAAATTGAAAATAGATATGTAGGCCAGAGTACCAAACTGATAAGGAGAATAAAAAGTCTGTCATTTGTTAGATTCCTATAAGAAGATCCAGACTACCTGGATGAATGCTGAAGAGGAAGTCACATAGCTGCCTTACCACTCCAAAGAAACAAACCTCAGAGAAGAGGAAAAAGTAGTTTAATTAATTACTATGTTTTTTGGTCCCAAAGAGAATGTGTATAAATGGGACAGAAACATAATTGGGGTGGAGAATAAAGTAGTATTTAAAATAATGAGAACACAAGGACTCTGGAGAAGCATTCCAATAGAAGTAGTGGGCGCAAAAAAGCCACAACCAAAAACCCCAAGCAAACCCAAACTGCTCTTCTGCTGGAGTTCCATGCATTCCTGGCAAGGGTGTGACACATTGCTGCGACCTCAACAGGCCAGTCAGCATGATGCAGAACATCTCTTACATTCTGATGTTTCATCCTAAGTTTCTGAGGTACTTTAGTTCAAATAATGAGGGAATAACTGCCCCCAAAGCTACAAATCAAAGGGTTTTTTTTGTTTTTTGGTTTTTTTTCCCATTTAATAGCACTGGATGAACAGAAATACAAATTAGTCTTTTTAAAGGTTTGACAACAACTACATTTTCAGGATGCCAGTCTAATGGTCATAAGAGTTATGTACCAGAACACCATGAAGAGG
This sequence comes from Horornis vulcanius, assembly GCA_013401035.1. NCBI lineage: Eukaryota > Metazoa > Chordata > Aves > Passeriformes > Scotocercidae > Horornis > Horornis vulcanius. Next base: position 12,284 of record VZUA01033402.1, on the reverse strand, counting down.
ACTAATTTTTAAAAGGTTTTGCTCTTCTCAAGGCAAAGTGCTGCCATGGCAGTTAATGGATCTGTGAGATCTGACAAATGAGCACGAATCCAAAGAGGATGCTGCTCCCCTTTATCCTCGGCATAAAACCTGCAAACTGCAGACAGGAGACAATCTTATTGAAAATGGGTATATAACTTATAAATAAACATAAATAATAGTTAAGTTTCAGCCGGGAACAAAATGTTCTTAAATGTTCTGTCTGCTTAAAAGCAGCCAGCACTTAAAAATCTGCAAGGAGAGATAACACAGAGAGATGTTGCCCATTTACAGCTTTGTGCTCACTTTCATTTGAGTGCTACACAAATGTATCAACCCAAAATACATTTACTAGTTCTCAGATAAGCCCATTATAAAGTTTACTCTTTTATCAATCTATACTGAAATACATGCAGACACCTAAAGTCCAGCTACACACTAATGAAGAGGACATGTAGTAGGTGTAATACATACTCTTTCAGTGAGCCTAAAAACTTCCTTGCTGAATTATACACAGCATAGGCTCTTTATGATATATCTTAAGAATACCTACTAAATACTTACTGGCATTAATCTCTTCTTCATCATACACATCTACTTCCAGCAACCGGATTAGCATGCGGAAGAGAATCCTTAGGAACTGCAAGTATGAACCAGTCTTTCCAACCTGAGCCAGAGATGGAAAAAAGTCTAAATGCCAACCCAAACTGTTACAGTAGAAGGCTAAATTTCAGATAAATGCCTCTGGGCTAACCCCAAAGCTGTGTGTTCAGCTCTGCCTGAAAACACTGCAAGATGCAATATTGCCCACTATACTAAAAACACTTTTACTAAATTGGTCTCTGAGCACAACCTGGCCACAGCCTGTGTCACTTTTGTATGCAGGGAGATCAGCAGCGGTTACTGCTTCTCTCCTGATGTGCTCACAGCAATGTTATGCCCAGTGCAACCCACATGTGTTTCATTTAGGCTAAAACATGACATAAAGCATCACCCTTCCTCTCCTTACCACTTTCAGCATGGACTTCGCCTTAAAATTTGACTTTGATTTTTGACCTCAAAACACATCACGGCTCAGACTGCTAAAAAGGCATGAGGGAGGAACTGTTACTGTTACCACTCTTACTTGTGGTGGTCCTGTCAAAAGCAGCCGCCTGGGGTGAAAAGTCCTGCTGCCAGACGCCTCAGCCTGATTACTGAAGTCCGCGTGGTGCTGCCGGGCTGTCGTCCACTGCCTGTAGTACAGAGACTGCTCTTCACTGCTCATGTCCTTGTGAAGCAGAGGCCTCAGAGAGCTCAGCCAAGACACGTCAGCGTGAGGCAGGAGGGAAGAGGAGGAAGGCAAATTCCCATTTTTCTGCGAGCTCAGGAGGCAGTACGCAGCTTTGGACAGGATGACGATGCGTGGCAGCGCCACACGGAGGGCCTTGCTGTCCTTGGCTGACTGGGCAGGCCATTGAAAGGTCTGGGAGACTGAAGACAGTGAGGAGAGTTTGGGAGTGGTGCTGCTCGCCATCTGGTTACCCAGAGAGTCACACTCCTGTTTCAGGGTCTCTCTGGCTGTAAAACTGGAGTAAGCTCCCTCATCTACTGAGCTGTGTGCCACAGCCTGGAAGTTAAGGGATGGTGTCTGCTTCTGAGACTTGTCTGCGGCACTCGAGGAGCTCACACCATTGTCAGCCAGGGAACCTGGGAAAGCAAAAAGCAGACAATGAAAAGTTACTGCCTGACCTAAGAAAACCATGAATTCATTTGATCTATGCAACAATCCTAACATACAAATAATTTTGTTCGATGAATGCTGCTGTGGCTTAGGTCAGTGTTTCACCATGTAAAAAGGAATCATTTACATCTGTCTGCCCCTTTGGCTGGAGAGGCAAATGCCCTGCTGCAACATGATTCAGACTCCAGGTGTTCAATCCTAATCTTTATAGGCTAGCTATCATTTCTCATCTAGGATTTGGAATTTGATGGTACAACGTTCTGAAAGCCAAGTTTAACAAACCTCTACATACACAGATCAACTGCATCTTCCTTTCTATGAATAACAGAGCATTTAATTCACTGCAACTTGGACATGAACTGGGCTATGTTCCCTCCTCCCTACCTGTCAGGTTAAGTCAGTGCATACAAAGACCTGGTGCATAGCAAAGACCCAGTTCAGCCATCTTAATACCTCAGACTCATAGGAAAATAAAGAGAAGGAACCAGAAGTGTCTGCAGAATGCAAGGAAGGGAAGGCTTTGTGGGACGTGATGCCTGAAGAGGTAGAACAACACCCAACCATTCTGTTGGTCTTGGCAAGGAGGCAGATATCCATCCTCATCCATAGGTACTCCCAGAGTTACAGAGCATTTTTCTATTCCTAGAACTTTACACTAGCCCTTTTTGAGCTGATTTTTAAGATCTTTTCAGGATCCACTGAACAAAGCTAGCAACGAATGTGAAACCTAAGTCTAAAAATCAAAAGCACAAGGGACACTCAGCCATGGCATACCATCCCTCCCACTGAAACACCATCTCCTTTTAGCAGCAGACAGGAAAATTGCTCACTGTGCGAAGAATCTGCAACTAACATTTCATTGTCTAGCCTGCAGCTGCATCCAGCTAAGCAACCCACATTTGAGAAAACATCCCACTGTTTGCATCCAAATTCCAATGACGCAGGAATAAAGACTTGTTTTTCAGACCAACAGCAGAATAACTGACCTGAGGTTCCAGTGACAGCACTGCTGTTGCTCTGGGGCCGGTCCAAGTCTATCAGCAGCTCATCAGAGTCGTTCTCGCTACCATTTGCCTTCTCCTGCTCCTTCTCACTGAGGTCAAGAGCTACAATAGGCCCTCGAATTGCCTCCTTAGAGACGTAGCAGCATGCCAGGCCTACTTCTTGCTCTAAGGCAGTACGAGTTAAGTAGCTGGAGTCAATTAGTCGAAGGTCACAGTATTTCAACGACCTAGGAAAGTCAACACAAACGAAAAAAGAAGTATTGTTTTTTCTGACTATGAAGAACACTCGCTATCTTTAATTGCTTACTAAATATTCATGAACAATTTTATTAGCCTGTACATATAAAACGATTTTTAGATATTCAGCACAGAAGTTGTCCTCCTTGGGACTTTGCACAGATACTTACTGACCCACACAGTAGAGTAATATGACATTTCACAAACTGCACTTTCCAAACCTTTAAGCAGTTCCTAAGTAAAGTCCACAAAAACACACTTCTTTTGTGACAAGACAGCTAGATGGTATCAAACCCAACTTATCTAAACATGTTAGAGAGCAATCATATTGAAAGAATAATAACAGCACCTGGGGAAAGTCTCTCCCAGAGGGTCTTTGCCAGTGAGAATAACAATGCAAGGTAGACCTTCCAGATCCTGATAGGTGCGAGGAATCCAGTCATCCTGATCATTGCCTCTCCAAGCCTGTGAACAGAGAATATTCCTGTCACACCTAAATGACACCTTCTAAATCTTCAGCTGTTTCCTTTTTTCATCAGTTCCTGCTTTTGCTTTGTATATTGGGCTTGCTTACTCAACAGCCAACAGGAAGGAGACCTTGAGTGCAGGCATGCATTTGTTTTCTGGTAGCCAACTGTTAGCCAAGCATTAAATGCAAAGAAAATGGGTATAAAGCATATGTTATTCGTATGTGCTGGAACTATTCACCTGATGTGGTATTAGTGTGGTCTGTCAGAGAAAAAAAGCAGTCAATGCATTCAATTTGGCACAGATAAAAGATATTGATGTAAAGCTAAAGTAAGACTTTAAAGTGGAGTATGAAAATGGGCCAATGAACCTTGTTTAATTATTTTATGCAATGAAAGATTACGTGACAGAAACACATTTCACCTTTCCCTGGAGGTAATCCCCCCACAAAAGAGCTCCTTACCTACAGTCTATCAAGGCCTGAGACCACAAAACTGCAGCATTTTCCCTTAGCACTGGAAAGGTTGGCAGCATCAGTCCCATGTCCTTACACCCTTCAGTTCCCCCAGTTCAGCAGAGCTTAATGAAAAAATTTATTTCTCCAATTACCTAGCAGTATCTAATGACTTGGTAAAGCAACCTTGACAGCAGAGAGAGAATTTCTGGCTCAACAAGGTTAGTCCAGCTGTGTGCTCCCCTGCCTCTCCAATGACCAAAGTTTCTGTGAAAGGGCATGACTAGAAAGTGAAATAGGGGAGGAGAAATTTTCTTTTGATTTTCCTTGATTTTTTTTTTTTTTCGCTAGCATAAGGACCTAAAAAGAATGAGTGTCTGGGGCTCTGAGCTGTAAACTTGCATCCAGAAGATGTATTTCTTGACCATCTTTCTCAGGAAGCTCAGAGAGATGCAACCCTCAGGGCTCCTCACTTCTAAATGTCTCCCAAACAGTTTGATTCTTGTTACGCTAAAAGGGTATGCCATGACAGCATCCGTGGTCAGTGAAATAGTTATTTAAATTGTCTTCCATCTCTTGTTTCATTCTGTACCTCTGGCTCCCTGATGGAGAAGAATGACCAGTCTGGCTGGTCTGGCTGACCACAGGCTTGTCTGAGAGAGAGGGGAACAATGTAGCCACCAGCACTGCAGAGGCAGGGGCCCATCCTCCCTGCCCTGCTGCGGCATCACACACCCTGCTAATGCCATCTGAGAGAGAGGCTAAGTTAAGTCACACTTTTCAGCTGGGTTCACTAACACCCACATAAAGTTTCCCTCCCTGCCTCTGAAAATGGTCATGATCAGGTCTCATCCTTCCTGCAACCAAAAGTATTTATTGGTGGGACCACATTTTGAGCTTCAGCACTCCATAGCCTCATATTGCTCTCTCCCCATACTCCCCATACACGCATCAAATAAAGGACTGGGGTGCTCATAGCAAAAGTCCTGCACTGGCTCTAGTCCTTCAGTTTCAGTACTCCACCTAATGTCAGAACAAATGCCCAGTAGCATGGAGACTAAACCAAATTGTCTGCAATAACCTAGGCTGATGAATTTTATAATGGGAATCAGTTCCCCGAACATGGGCTCACACCATGTCAGAAATCCTGTGTTATCCCAGGCACCAGACTAACAGGTATGGTAGTGCAGCACTAGCCTCACAGGTGACCTTTATTATTCTGAAATACTACTGGGACACCCCACCTAAAAAGACACTACAGGCTTGTATTTGGGCAACTGAATTCCTCTCCTTACTCCCTTCATACGCATTGTTCAGATTTGAGGGCTTTTCTTCTAATAAACTGCAAGAAAAGAAACAAATCCAGAATCCTACAGGTTTATTTATTTAGTCCAAAAGTGCATCTTAAGCTTTGGAGAGAGGAATAAGAATTATTTAGAGGGTTTTTCACTCTCCACCTGGTAAAATTTCACTATTCACTATGTCTACATGGATATCTACCTGCAACTGCTTCACAGTCGATGCCTCACAGCACTCAAGGGTGGAATTAATGCCTATCCAAAAAAAACCCACCAGCACATGTCATTGTCTCATTTATGACTACTTTATTCCCTCTCCTGCTGCATATAAAGTTTGAAAAACAGGAGTCATAGCTTCTTTAAAGGACATTTTATCTACTTTTGGCTGTAGGCAAGCTCCTTCAGATGGGCTCACAAAATTCATTCCTCTTCTCTGTGGTTTTGAATACACTGTATAACTCATAGTAGAAACAGAAAATTAACCTCTCTGTGAGACTTAGTGCAAGGATCAGGACAGATAACCAGTATTACTTTCAGGCCGATACCTAAGGCAGGCAACCCATTGTCCCTCTGTTTAATGTAGTGAGGTCAATTCGTGAAGTGGGTTTGGCTACTTGAACCATGCTCTTGTAAATCCATGCAAAATTTTAGGCTGGTGCAGATATGCTAGGCATATATGCATGTAGCCTCTTCAGGCTTTCAGCATGCAGGAGGTTGAGGAAAGAAATCTGTGACAAACAGCATACTTTACCAGTTATCAGAAGGGCAGAAGTTGGATGAACAGAGCAGACAACAGATACACTAGACAGACAGATAAGTTGGTGGAAATAATTAGTTTGCCTATGGAGATCTGAGCTCTGCTTTTAGAGATGAACCCTATCTGATGCATACTGTTATTCAACTTTAAGAAGTGAAATAACAGCTGGTGCTTGACTTCATGGACCAGTAATAATTCAGGTTTGTTCCAAGTCTCTCTATCTTTTATGGTCAAAGTACAGGATACATTCACAGCGACAGATACAGAACACCTGCCCTTTAGCTTAAACATAATTAACCTATAAACAGGTGGAAATAAACACAAAACAACAGCCACGTGACTACAGTGAGCACACAAACAAACATTCAGTTTCCGCTGACCTTGAGCCGTGTCACGAAGTGCTTCGCGACGGTGAGCTCCGAGGCAGGATTCCCAAGGAGGATCTCAAAACGATACTGCAGCCCCAACTTGTCCCGTACTTCCTGTAACCTCTCCTTGGCCAGCATGGCCAGCTGCACCGACGGCACCCGAATGACGAGCATGTGGCCGCAGCCATTCTTATCTTTTCCCGGAGATGTGATAAGGTCATCCATTATGCTGAGTGTTTCAGGTGTGCTGTGATCCCTTAAAGAGGCCATGGTGGTGAGGGCCATCAGAGCTTGGGAATACTGCTGAATGAGCAGGTAGCAGCGGATCACCATGCTGTGCAGCCGGGGGTACCTTGGGGGAGACACAGTCCTGCATTAGCACGTGCAAAATCACACTATTGTTGGAAAATCGGCCAAAACACAGGACTGCATAGGAAAGGAGTGCTTGTTTTTTCTAGTGTGCTCACAGAACGAAGTCTTCCATTTTCATAGACAAAAATTTTGAACAAAAATTCTTTGCATTTGGCCCAAGTCCTGAGCTCAAGTAACAGGAATTATAAACTTCTGCTACCCTCATCTGGTCCAAAATTTCAGCTAAAGATCTTTGACTTGATGGAGATAAGGAACACCTCAGATCTGTATTATTCCAAGAGCACACACTTATAATTGCTTTGCTTTCCACAAGCTTTTTCTTCTACAAACTTGAGGACCATTGTGGCTTCAAGTGGTTTGTGGGAGAAGTACTTCAAAATTTCACATCTCTTAACCTCTCACCAGAAAGCTGGACATAGCAATAGGAATTACTAGCTCTGAGCCAAACCTGAACTTTCATTTTGCCTTTTAGCTTACATAGCCAACATCTTTGCTTCCATTACAGCTACATGCAGTGACAACAAATATGAAGTAAAATTTTAAGAGAAATAAAATTAAAATCTACTCAACCAAAAAAACCAACTCAATTTCTAAACATTTCCTATGAGTTCATTCGCCACTATAATACACTAATATGCCTTGAGTGCTGGTCTTTTGCCACGTAAGTGCAAATAACTAAAATAACTAGAAGTTCCAAATTTCTCTGGTCTCTTTCTTGAGTAATCTAATAATCAATATGATATCCATTTAAAGAAAGTTTTGGGTTTGTGTTTAGCCAGTAGATACAATAGCTTGCTCTAAATACCATAAGCCAGTCATTAAACCAGTACATTTTTAAAACACTTTTTACTCTTCCTGCCATAAAGTACCCACTGCACTTCTGCTACTAAAACAAATGGAGCCTTTCTTATAATACACAAATGTCTGCAACATTTTCAGCTTGTAAGCCTGAATGGCTCATCTGCCCACACAGATTAGCCCAGTTTCTTGAAAACAGAGCCTAAACTGATAAACTATGACACAAAAACATATCCTGGCTCCAAGGTAGAGAGGATCACCTGCCATCAATTTCTAGTATCATCCTAATCTTGTATCATTGTTAGCACATACATCAATCCTCTTTCATCCCTTTTCCCACCCACACTTAAACAGAAAGAGTGATAGTGACCACTGCTTCTTCCATTGGATTTGACCAGAAAGAATAGGAGAAATGTAAGGAACTGACCTAATTACTATTGCCTATTTGTAAATAGTAACAAATATTAAGTATTAATGATGTACTTAATTATTAATGTTGCTAATTTAACACATTTGATATTGAATTTTACTTAATAAATACAGACACGTTTACAACTATTATATTGACCTAATTAAAACAAAAAACACAGTACTGAACACAGAACAATCCCGTTCTAGTAAATGTGAAAACACAAGATCTATTATTTGAAGTGCTATAAGGGATCTGTCCTGCTGATATGCACAGCAGATTAACTCCACATTGCTGGAAATGACAGTATTCCCTTTATTCCTGAAATGGGCACATTTAATTGTATCTTGGATATGTGCCATGAAAGTAGCTTTTTCAGGCAGATGCAGGGTACAAATAGGCCCTGAGCTGCAAGAACCAAAACCATGGCCAACTACTGAAATAACACAAATGATGTTCTTGAAACAATGTCCCTTACCACCAACAAGAGAGACACCACAAGTGGTGAGGTATGAAACCTCTGGTACCTTCTGAGCTCAGTGAGGGCTGAGCCAAAAGAAGAGAGAAGCACAGCTGAGCCGCTGCTGAATGGGCCCAACCTCTTCTAAAAACAAATTAAGGATATCCACTCTCTTCTTCAACTGCACGAAATTTGTTACAAAAATAAAATTGCACATACTTCATGTTTTCCAAGATCAACATCAAATATCATCATGTCTTCATCCCTCGTAATGGGGCTCATAAAGATGTATCTTTAAGATCCCAACTGGGCAGAATCTCAAGCTTCCATGTCATTACTTACCTTTCCAAAAGCGTGTTGACCATTTTTTCAAAGGTCTCATCACATCTCAAAAGGGGACTTGTGACTCCCCACTGGAGGGATTTGCTGTATTCATTCAAACCAAAGTATAGCTTTTCTTCACTTGCTGCATCATCCTGTTTCATACATAAACAGCAAAAATATAAGGTATTCTGGAACAAATTTTTATTTCTTGTGTCATTTCAAAAAAATAAGTGGAAAGCACTTCCCAAACCAAAGAATCCTTCCTTTTTATCTGTTCTCCCTAAGCAATGCTATTTATTTGTTTCAACAAATGCAATAAAATGTAAACTGTTTTTTACTTAACTTATTGTTTGCCTACAGCTAGGAAAAACAGGTCTAGGTCCTTGCAAATTTTTCAGNTCTGACTCCCTATCTCTGGCTTTATATCTACTGACAACTGTCATCTCATTTCTATTTAGAGTAGAACCTGAAAAGAGAAGGATTATTAATTCCCATAGCTGTTCTTGATTGTCAGAGTCAACATGCTTTTCTAATGGAAACCACAAATTAATAATTATTTGTTGGAATGCAAGCCTGCAGACAGCTGTCATAAAGGCAGAATATTTGTGTTTCAAATTTCATGAGCCTTTGATGGAAGCACAGCATGTTCTCCAGTGCATTTTTATCAGCAGTAATCTCTGGGAATGTAATAAATTACCTACAATCTCCCCCTTTTTGTGGGTTATTTTTTTAATCGGAAGACTGAAAGTTGTTAATTTTTTTACTTTTGAGGGGAAAAAAATGTCTAGACCATTTTACAGAACGTGGTTTATATTAACAATCAATCAAAAAGCAAATTTAGAATATTCATTCACTCTGTCATTTTACATTAACTATTTTTACAGGTCCCACTTTAAAACACTTTGCAGAAACCAATGGTGCACTCAGCAAAGTCAAGTCAAATCTGATATAAATACACCAAACAAATAATAGGAGAAAATGCTATTTTTAGCAGGTTTATCCAAAACATCCTCAAAATCCGCTGGCTGAAATGATGAAAAAAGTTAACAGTGCAGAACATCCAACAGGATTTTTCCTCTGCACAATGACAGCACCTACTACACCAAGACTTGTGAACCTAGCACGCAACTTTAATAAGGACTATGAAAACAATGGCTATGTGACATACAACTTACAGTCAAAAGTCAGACTGCTTGAAAAGGGAAAGCCAGCTCTGGAAGTTTATGGCATGTCTATATAGCTTTGTCTGACCAGAGCACAGAAAGTGGTTTCTTATTTTGCATGACTGGATAAAGAAAACTGTAATTCCTGATCCTAAGTATCAGGTGCTACCTCTGCCATCAATATCTCAGGGCTGTCCATCAGGAATCTGAGAGAATAAAGTCCAGCAGAGAAAAAGCTCCCTCCTAACACACATTTTCTAGATTCTGTTAGGTGTGAATTCCACATTAAAATTCACAGATAACTTCACAGAATTTAACAGTTAAACACTTACCATAGTGTCAGATTGTATCCAATGTACCTCATTGCTAGAACTGATCCTGGACTGCTGCGTTTGCAGGGCATAAGGGAAAGAGCTGACCTGAAGAACAAGGAGGTTGAATGCTTCAAGCACCTCCCTGCAATTAATAACTCTATCAGCCAGACCATGATTAGGCTCACCATGTGACAGGGAACTTGAAATGGCACTGCAGAAATAAGAATGCAAAGAATTGCCTTACTGACATCCTGAAATTTAATGGATTACTCTATTCCTACAGAAAAATCCCTAAATGACCATGATTCAGAGAACCATAGCTCAAAAAAATCCCTTTGGAAAGGTAAAACACTTCAAAAAATGTTTGACTGTTCTCTGTGGTAAACTCAGGAAAACAAGGGGAAACAACAAACACCTAAATAAAGGATCAAAATCTGTTGACAGTGAGAAGGTGGATTAGTGTGACAATTTAAAAAAGCGTCACACAGAGAAAACCAAAAATAAGCCAAAGCTGATTAAATCCCTCTCACTAAGAAACACTGTTCCATGAGGTGTGGCTATAGGATACAGCGGCAATTTTATGAAATCCAGCAGCTTTTCCAGTCTCAAACAACAAATTTCTGCAAGGCTGGGGAGCCTGAAAGTCTACTGATGTTCTGATGTTCCGAGCTCCTGAAATTACCTTTACTTCTATTATATATTCAGAAATTCCAAATTCAAAGTATAGCAAAGACAGTATAAAAAAATGTGATGGGGAAGACCAGGTAGAAATAATGGGGTTTTTGTCTATTTTCAGCCGTCTTTCAATAAGAGTATTTTGCTTATTATAGAATCATAGAATGGTTTGGATCGGAAGAGACCTTAAAGACCATCTAGTTTTAACCCTTCTGCCATGGGCCGGGACACCTTTCACTATTTCTGGTAATGAAGTGAAATCCCACAACCTTATACATCATGTTTAAACCACATTATTCTCTTTAATTTACTCATGGAACAAGAACAGAATAATCAGATTTACTTACTTCTTTCTTCTTTCAAGATGAAGTTGTGATTTGGTGTGAAGAAATGTTTTTGCATGTGTGTACATGCATGTTGTGTTTAGACCTAAAGCCAAATTCAATACAACTGGTTTTTTTAATTCTTACAGAAGCTATGGCATCTTTCTTATGATGCAGACTTAAAAGTCTGTAAGCTTTCTCATATCAAAAAGAACATTATTATCAAGGATAAAAATATGAATTAAAGCACGACCAGCTTGTGAACATCGGAGACATTCGGATTTGAGTACAGAAAAAGAGGAATAGGAAAGGAAGACATGAAGAACGGAAAAATCGCAAAATCCAGCATTTTCCCCTTGATTTCAGCACCATAGCACATAACTCTAAAAAGAGTCCTGTTAGGCATCCAGTAATCTGAAACAAGTCTCATCTACCTTCAGCTGAATCAGAAATTAGGTAAGAAATATCATGGGCAACCAAAAGATTATTTTCAATTATAAGCCACAAAATACCTTAAAAATGCCTAGGGAAAGCAATAGGTGTCTAAGATGGTAAGTCTTTTGAAAAACCTAATGGAAAGATGCCGTGAGAGGATGGTTTTCCTTCAGCAGATTGAAGCAGCTACCTTGTTAAATCCACGTGGGCGTTGTCATGAACCAGCACGAAGAGTGTGTAGGGGTTCTGCTTCACTCGCCTCATGAAAACTTCAAATTTAGTTTGAATCTCATTGTCCAGCCTAACCACATACTTCTCAGCTCTCTGATAGGCTGTTCCATTGTCTTCTAGGCCCAAGTCCACAAGCACACCTGTCAAAAAGAAGAATACAACAAAGTTCTTTACCATTTGAGTGCACCCAAAAAAGAAGGGTAAATGGGAAGTTGCCACTTGTCCGCCAAACCACTGATAGGCCCCAGTAAGAAGATGATTATCCAAATGCAATTTTCTCTCACAATGGAGGCCAAAATGTGCTGCTTGGCTTCTAGATTTCCACCAAAAAGAGCCTGAAGACCTTTCAAAAACTTCTCACATTATCAAAAAATGGGGGAAAAAAATCAGGCCCCCACAAAGATTTCCAAAGCAGCACTCAGTTGACTGTGCTCCACGATCCTAGGCCAAACT